>PVLD010014447.1:0-52327 GCA_004027595.1 Dinomys branickii | reverse complement strand
AAAAAAAAAAAAAAAGTGAAAATGGATCACAGACCTCAACATTAAGAGAGAAACTCTAAATCTATTGGAAGAGAAAGTAGGTAAAAATCTTGAAGACATAGGAGTAGGCAGAGAGTTCATGAACAAAAATGAAACTGCAAGGGAAACACTTCACAGAATCAATAATTGGGACCTCATCCTTCTGAAAAGTTTTTGTACATGTAAAGAAATCACCAGCAAAGTAAAAAGAAAACCCACAAATTGGGAAAAAATCCTAGCTGGCTGTCCCTCAGACAAAGGACTGCTATCTAGAACATACAAAGAATTAAAAAACATGTACCTGTCCAAATTCAAAGACCCAATGCAGAAATGGGCATCTGAGATGAATACACACTTCTCAGATAAGGAAATACAAATGGCAAATAAATAAATATATGAGAAAATGTTCCACATCCTTAGTCATTCAAGAAATGCAAATAAAAACATTGAGATTTCATCTCACCCCAGTAAGACTGGCCAGTATGAAAAAGTCATCCAATAAGAAATGCTGGCGAGGATGTGGAGAAATAGGGACTCTATTATACTGCTCTTGGGAATGCAGACTGGTGCAACCACTGTGGAGAGCTGTTTGGAGATTTCTCAGCAAACTAGGTCTAGAGGTTCCATTCAAACCAGCTATTCCTCTTCTGGGTATTTTCCCAGAAGATCTGAAAGCATCATATCACTCTGATATATGTGCACCGATGTTTATAGCAGCACAATTTGTAATAGCTAAAATGTGGAAGCAACCCAAGTGTCCATCCACAGAAGACTGGATTTAAAAATCGTGGCATTTTTATATAATGGAACATTATTCAGCTATAAAGAAAGACAGTTTTGGGGACTTTGTAGGCAAGTGGTCAAAACTGGAGTCCATACTCATAAGTGAAATAAATCAGTGGTACATGTGCAGGCAACGTATTGTATCACTGGTGTAAGAACCGGAGGGTGGGAATATAAACTAAGAGACATTAAGGAAATCTGTTCAAAAACAAAGAACAGATGGGACGAGGGAAAGGAGAAAAGAAAGAGACAAAAATGTATGTATGTATATATGTATATACATATATGCAGGAGGGCTAACATGGTTCTACTATTGTATTATATCACTTAATGCTAAGGAATAATTGATGACGGGTTATTTGATCAATCTTGTATGTCTGTATGTGTTATCCTGAACACACACTTTGAAGATATCAATATGCAAAGCAGCAACTATTCGTGGTTTTTGTTTTGTTTTGTTTTGTTTTGTTTTGTCTTTGGTTTTTTGTTTTTTGTGTTTTTCTGTTGTTGATAGGATTAATTGTCTGACCAATTTTGCATGTCTGTATCTGGGTTCATATATATACACTTCAAAGATATCAGTAGGTAAAGCAACAACCACTGTTGAGTCCATGTCACCTTGTCTGTAGATCAGTTTTCATTGTACTATTTTTTATGCTAATTTGTGTCTGTTTGTCAATATGTTTTTGTGCTTTTATTTTTAAAAATAAAAAATAAAAAATAAAAATAAAGTGGTGCTCAAAGCCTCACATGTCTGGAGGGGAACCGGACTGTACAGCATTAAGCTGCCCTGCTCTGGGCAAGAGGGCAACTGAAGACAGGCCACCGGGGGTGTGAGTGAGGGGTTCCGCTTCCTCCTCAGCTCTCCCATGATGCTGTGCTGTGAGCAGCTTTCCCTCCACTGTGCCCCTCTGCCACGCCCTCCTGCCTGGGAACCTGTGCACTAAGGGCTAAATGCATGGATCAAAATAAGCCATCCCTCCTTTATGTTACTGGTGCCAGGCATTTTGTCGCAGCAATAAGAAAAGTGACCAAGACAAGCAATGGAAGGCTTGACAGGTCCAGTTCAAGTTGAGGAATGGACCCACAGGGACAGATAGGTTTGCCTAGCTACATAACTAAAGCACCAGCGCCCAGTTTCCACCAGTGGGGTAAGTAAGTCAGGTCTACATTGAAATTCTTATGGTCCAGAAAACCAGAGAAGACTAAAAATCTACTGTTTGTTCTAGGAACGTTTGAAAGGTTTGCTAAGTAACTTTTTTCAGTTCGTCGTTTCTGTAGTCTGACTGAATGTAAATGTGTCCAGCATCTGAAGTGTTATACGCCTTTTCACATTTTGATACTAAAATGTATTCTTAACCCAGGTTTACTGAGCACCTGCTACACTCCATTTTGTCTTGGTCCGAGAGATACAACAAGGAACAATAAAATCTCAGTAAGTGCACAGCTCTTGCAGTTTCGTGACAGAAGTAAAGCCAGGAAAGAAGCAGAGTTACACATAACAGAAAGGATGTGAGAATGTGATGAATGCTACAAAAAAAATTAAAACTGTGATGGATAAAGTGCAAGAAGCTGGGAAAAGATGATGTTCACTGCAGCAACAGCTTTGGAGCCGAGACTGCAAATACGACACAGAGTAGGAGCAGGGCAGGTGGAGAGGCTGCCACGTGCCGCTGCCCTGAGAACTTCCGCAAGACAAGTCAGACCGAAACACACTGACCAAAGGACAGAATGGGCCCAGGTGGGTCAGAACCACAGGAAGGGACCAGATCTTAATAGACGCTGAAGGCAATCTCACCTGACATGACATTACAGTGGTTCTTGCTCCAGATAAAAGCTATCTGTCTAAAAAAGAGGAAGTCATATCTAAGATACAGACAAAAGGACAACAGTTTAGGAATCACAAGACATGGGTTCAAATTCCAACCCTTCCCTTTGAGTATTAAAAGCAAACAGAAAGTTAAGATTCATTACCACAAGTAACCACCAAGATCCAGACCAGGCACTTGGGGTGATTTTGTTTCATTTAACACAACTTCGATTAATTGCTTCTAGTTTCTAAACCTCAGACATGGGGAGTAACAATTAATGTGTTGCACCTATACTATGGGTTATCTGGAAGGCAAATGAAATTAGTATGTAAAAGATTTTTGATGGCTGAATATCCATTTAAAGGACTCTCGCTACAGGAAACATACTTCTTTTCTAAGCTGTAAATCTGTATGATGTTTCTTGTCCCTGGTGTATGGTACACTACTTCAGACATAAAGAAGACCACGCTTGGAGGATCTCTTGTGATTGTGGCCAGAGGCAGAGGGGCAGTATGACGTCCTACAAAGCCACGCATGCCAGTGTAAGTAAGGATACAGCCTGTGATCTAGATATTTTTTTCCAAGTTCCACTCGTTCCTGTTTTTCTTTTAGTCTTTTTCATTTTTATCAGTGCATATTAATTGTATGAAATACTGAATTTCACTCTGATGTTTTCGCAGCAGTACCTAATTTGATCACATCCACCCCCTTTTCCTAATCACTTTCGCTTACACATACACCCACCTAAACTCATTAGAGTCAGTGTGCAAAAGAAAAGGCTCTCCTGTTTCCTGGCAGCCTTTTGTGGACATCAACCTGTCACCGCCTCACACAACACCTGCGGGGGTGGTTCTGCGACGTCTCTAGTTACCGTGCAGAAAAACAAGAAGATTACGAACCTTCGAAAACTTACAAAGAACTGATGAGCACAGTAAAACAATCTAATGAGTTACACAGGCCCAGAAGGTTAATAAGAAAGGCATTTGCACCCAGTGTGGAAGAATGTCGTAACGAACTGTTTTACACATGAAGAAAAAAAGACCCCAAATCACATCTGAATAAAGTCGTGTCTCCACTTACTAATAGAATCTTTAATACATGCTATTTCATTTACTTACATGGTATCCAAAACTAATTATGCATAGCATGTCATCATGCATTCTTTTGAAGTGCATTAACGTAAAGCTAATGGCCAAGATTTATTTGCTGACTTGTTATGACTTTTGTCAACTTGTCAGGCCTATCTAAAACTGTGATCGCGTAAGGGCGGGGACTGTAATTCACATCTGCAAACGCTGGCTCTAGGACACTTCTGATTCAGTGCAGATGCCTGAGTAATCTGACCAAGTGAAGGAAAGCTCAGTCCCAAACAAACCCACCCAAAATGAATTTCTAACCCAAAAATCTCTGAGCTCACTACTTACCTCTGGTATACAAGCTCCTGTGAAACCAAAGAGGCCATTGACATTGTCACTCTTTTGTATTATTAATCTTGCTGTAGTATTTTCTTCAGAAATGTGAGCTCCTCCGAACACAGAGACTAATTTAAGAAAGAATAATTCTTCTCCTTCCTCTTCATTGTCATCTTTTGCAGAAACAATAAATGATTTGTTAGTTTCTCCCTGTCTGAACTCCAGATATCCAGAAGTGGGGTGTAAATCATTCTTCGCAGGAGTAGCATGAAGCTCATATATTTCCTCAGGGGTCAGTTTCCGTTCATAGGCCCTGACGTCCTGCATCACACCTGTAAATCTGTCACGGCCATTCGTGCCTGCCCCAATTCTCAGTATTCCAGGACCTGAAATTAGACACGGGTTTAATACTACAATATTCACCACTGACCTCTCCTACATATCAGCTGTGATTCAGAAAACGGGACTAATTTAATGAGGTATATTTTTGATACGTGACACTTTTTCATAACTATCACACAATTAAATAATGTTATATTCTATTATGGTAAAAGTGACTAAAGTAATCACTAGGGTTTATGATATTTTATACTAAAAAATTGGTACTTGAATATTAAATGATGTCCTATCAATCTGTCAAGAGCATGAGACATAAAAATAACTAAATATACACGTACATACACCTACACATGTGTGTAGCATGGCAGACATCTGGTTATACATTTCTTCTATGATATTTTTACACCAAGTTGCTTGTCTAAAATTAGAATGACTCAGCTCAGTCATAACTTTAAAATGTCAGTATTATTATTATGAGAACTTCAAAGCTCGATGTGTTAAAAACTCATCCCAAGTTAGAGAATTCAGGAAAAGAAAAAAAGTTGCTGTGGGTCAAGCATAGCTTTATAATTAGTAGGATAGATACAGAAATAGAAATATTTCTTCCCAAAAATACTATATGCAAGTATTAGAGACTTTGTATAATAATGAAACGCGACCCACCTCTATCACTGTATCTCAGTAACAATTATTTCCAGGATCTTACCTGTTCTTATTTCCTTCCTGTTCTTTCTCTAATAACTCAGCTAAGATACTTACAGATGAAGAAAGCTTGGTAGTAATTTTAGAGGAAAAAAAAGTATAGGTAACATTTCTTGTCAATGGCCTCAGTGAAGTCAGAGGACAAGTTCCTGCCCATGTGTGCCAACCCCTTTTAGGTAGTCACATGTATACTGCACATTATTATCACAACTGCTCCCTGCCTAGTATAGAGATGACCTTCCTTCCCTTCCTGGGCAGCAAACCAGAACCACTGCCTCACCAGAACTCCCCACTGGCTGCAATACCCTATCATGTCTCTCCTGTTGAATTACCCAGCAACTGTATGAGTCCCCCTTATTTTCATAAAACTACATGCTATGAGTTTGATCAGTCAAGAGGCTGTACAGAGGTGATGTCGAATCTTTTAGAGCTTTCAAGGACGCCAACAGCCTGCTCAGCACACGTGCCACAGGTCCGCCACCACTGCGATATACTCAGGCTATAAGAATAATCATGGCTTTTTTAGTTTTAGTTCCATGATATACGAACAGGAACATAGCTTAGATTCAACTCTTGCTTCCTAGCTTGCCCTTCAATGTTGCCTAATTTATTTACCATTTGTGACCTCTATTTGCTTATCTATTAAATACATAACGAATTATAGTGAAGTCCAGTTTTGTCAATATGTAGAAACAACTTATAAATACAAAACACCACACAAATTAGAAGTGTTCTAAACGCCTTCCCTCTATTACTAACCCTCTGGACCAAACACGGTAAGTATTGCTGTAATTTCAGTGTCAACCACTTAAGCCACAAGCTGAATCACCCAAAATACGGGAGGTATAAAGGTATCAGTGCATACCATAACTTCTGTCCATTTATCTGTTACACAAATAGATTGATTACGTATCTTGGTACCTTGCTTCCTTTCCTCACTGCTGGGATGAAATACCCAACACTCACAACTGGAAGGAGGAGAGCTTTATGTTGGCTCACAGTTTCAGTGCACCCTTGGCAGGCGCCAGGGCAGGACGCCATGGCAGAAGGGCCTTGGCAGAGGAGAGCTGATTATTAGCGATGTCCAGCACTTTTTCACATACTTGGTGGCCATTTGTATAAGCTCTTGAGTAACGTTTCAGATAACATGTGCATGTTTTCATTGGATTATCTTCTGTAGAGTTAAGTTCTTATATATTTTGGAAATTAATCCCTTGTTGGATGAATAGTTTGCACATAGTTTCTCTCATCCTGTAGATTGTCTCTTTACTGTGTTGATTGTTTTCTCTGCTGTACAGAAGCTTTTTGTTTCAAGTAACCCATTTATCAATTTTTGCTTATGTTGCCTGGACTTTTGGGGCTCTCAACATTTTTTTTTTTTTTTTGCCCAGATTGTTGTCCTGAACATTTTGCCCTACATTCTTCTGAGTACTTTTAAAGTGTCAGGTCTTAGATTTAAGTCTTTATCTCTGTGTATTAAATGTTTGAATGTGGTAAGAAGGATTTTTTTTTTTTTTGGCGGTACTGGGGATCGAACTCAGGACCCTGCGCTTGCTAGGCAGGCGCTTATTTCACTGAGCTATATCTCCAGCCCAGGATTTAGTTTCTTTTGCATATGGATATCTAATATTCTCAGCATCATTTTTTGAAGACACTTTCCTTTCTCCAATATATGATGTTGCTACCTTTGTCAAAAAGGCTGTGGATATACGGACTCATGTCTGGTTTCTCTATTCTATCCCACTGGCATATGCAGCATATTTTTATGCATCATGCTGTTTTGATTACTATCACCTTGTAGTATTCTTGAGGTAAGGTATTGTACTGTCTCCAGCTTTGTTCTTTGGCTCAGGATTCTTTAGGCTAGTCAGAGTCTTCTGGTGTTCAAATTTTACAAAGATATTTTTTCTATGATGAATGTCATCAGTATTTTAATAAGTCATATTAAATCTACAGATTCTTTTCAGTAATATTCATATTTTAACAATATTAACTCTTCCAATTCATGACCTTGAGATGTCTATTTTTTTGTGTCTTCAACTTTTCATCAGCGTTTTGTAATTTTCATTGCAGAGATCATTCACTTCCTCAGTCAAATTTATTCCCAAGGCTTTTTTTTTTTATTACATCTCTTTCAATAGGATTGCTTCATTGTCTTTTTTTCTCAGCATTTTCATTTTTGAAGATGAAAAAGAATTCATTTTTGTGTATCCCTGTACCACAGGAAAAGGCTACTTATTTTTGTATGTTGACTTAGTCATCACCTTTAACAGGTTTTTGCTGTTGATGATGTTGTTGTCATTGTTTTTGGTTTTTGTTTTTGGTGAAGTCTCAGATTTTTCTACGTGTGAAATTATGATATCTGTAATCAAGGATAATTTGACCTCTTTTCCTACTTAGATCTCCTTACTCTTTTTTGTTTTATTGCTCTAGTCAAGACTTTCAATACTATATTGAATAAGAATGATAAATGCGGACATTCTTGACTTGCTCCTGGTCATAGAAAAAAATGTTTAGTTTTCTCTTCAGCATGACATAAGCTACAGGCTGTAATATATTGTATCATTTATTGTATTGAAATACATTTCTTTCTTGCTTTATTAGTAATTCTTTGTATATATAATTGTTGCGGGCTTTTAATCACGAACTACTGAACTTTCCTGAATGCTTTTTCTCACTTAAGATTGCCATATAGATTTTAATCTTTTATTCTGTTGATGCAATACACTTATCAGTTTGCATATTTTGAATCATCCTTACAACTCTGGGATAAATCCCACGTGATAATACTATCTTTTTGTGTGCTGTTAGATTCAATTTCCCAGAGGATTTTGCATTTTTGTTCATGACAGATACTGGCCTATAGTTTTCTTTTGTGTATTTTCTTGGCTGCTTTTGTGATCATGGTAATCCATGCCTCATAGGATGAGTTTGGAAGGGCTCCTTCACTTTTAGTTCTTCAGAATATTTTGAGTCTAACTGCCATTATTTCTTCCTTAAAAGTTTAGTAAAACTCAGCAATGAAAATCCAGGACTTTTCGGGAGCTCTTGTTGTTGGTGGTGGGTTTTGGTTTGTTTCTTTGTTTTCTTTTTGAGGCAGGGTAATTCAGGTTGGCCTTGCACTGTAGCTGTTCTTGGACTCAGAGATCCTACCTCAGCCTCCTCAGCACCAGGACTACAAGGGCACTGCCCTCTTCAGCTGGACCCTTTTTATCATCAAGTAAAGCTCACTGCTTGCTACTGAACAGTGCACATTTTCTGAGTACTGTGGTTTCGTTTCAGTAGGTTATGTGTGTCCAAAAATTTTATTTTTCTAGGTTTTTCCAATTTTCTGGCATTTGCCTGTTCATAGTCGTCCCTAATGATGCTTGATACTTTTGTGGTATCCTAAGCAATGTCCCTGTCCTCATCTGATTTTATTTCAGTATTTTTTCTGTTTGTCTTTTTTAAAAACCAACTATTTAAGTGACATTTCATATCATATTTTAGGCTCTTTTGTGTATTTCTTCTCTGATCTTTATTTCTTTTCTTCTACTAACTTTGGGCTTGGCTGGCTCTTTTTTTCTATTTCCCTGAGTTTCACTGTTAGGCAGTGTATTGAAAATCTTCCCCTCCCCCTCCAAAGAAGCACTTAGTGCTATAAATTTTCTTCTTAATAACTTTTCTTTTGTTGATTCCATAGGTTTTAATATGTGAGAATTTCATCTTTGTTTTAATAATTTTTAAAATTTCTCTTTGATTTCATCATTGACCCACTGGCCTTTCAAGAAAATGCTCTTTAGCATCCATGTTTTTGTATAATTTCTAAAGTTCCTCTTCTTATTTTCTAGGTTTATTCAATTGTGCTCAGAGAAGTTGCATTCAAGTAGTTTTAACTTTCTGAGTTTTTTCTGAGAGGTTTTGTGTCCTCTAACACACGGTCAGTCCAGGAGAATAGTCCATGTGCTGATAAGAAGAATGTGTAATCTGTGGCTGCGATAACACATTCTATAAATGTCCATTAGGTCCACTTGGTCAACAGTACAAAGGAAGTAAAAGATCTGTACATTGAAAATTACAGTACTCTGAAAAAGGAGATCAAAGAGGATATCCGAAAATGGAAAGGTACCCCTTATTCTTGGGTAGCAAGAACCAACATACTGAAAATAGCCATATTCCCAAAAATTGTTATACAGATTTAATGCAACCCTAATCAAAATACAATTAGCATATCTTATAGTACTAGAGAAAACATTCTTAAAATTCATTTCAAAACAGATGAGACATACAATAGCAAAAATTAAAATTAAAGGTAAGGTGGCTGGCTATGTGTGCTTGGTATCGTTCCTGCATCATCTGATCTGTTCTATTGATTCTCAGGTCTGTGTTTTTATCAGTATCATGCTGTTTTTATTACAGTAGCTTTGTAGTATAATATAGTGAGGAACTGTGATGCCCCCTGCCTTTCCTTTGTTACCTAGGATTAATTTTTGCCTAAGAACTACTAAAACTGAAAAAACAAGATAAAAAAATTCTAAATAGCTTTACAACAAAGAAAATCCTAGGCCCTGATGTGTTCACAGCTTAATTCTACATGAAATTTAGAGAAGATCTAAAGTCACTCCTGATGAAACTCTTTAATGAGATTGAAAGGGAAGGAATACTCCCAAATTCATTCCTGGAAGTATTGCCCTGATACCAAAATCAGAAAAGGACCAACCAAACAAGAGAACTACAGGCCAATTTCACTAATGAACATAGATGCAAAAATCCTCAGCAAGATATTGTCAAACAGAATGCAGGAAATCATCAAGATTATTCACCATGACCAAGTAGGATTCATCCCAGGGATGAAGGGATGTTTCAACATATACAAATCAATAAATGTAATACACTATATCAATACATCAAAACTCAAAAATCATATGATCATTTCAATAAATGCAAAAAAAGCATTTCACAAAGTCCAACACCCTTTCATGATAAAAACTCTACAGAAAATTGGAATAGATAGTCTTTACCCCAATCTAATAAAGACCATCTATGACAAATCAAAAGCCAAGATCATACTAAATGGCCAAAAACTGAAAGCTTTCACTCTAAAATCAGGAATAAGACAAGGATGTACATTTATCACCACTCTGATTTAATATAGTTCTGGAAACATTAGAGCAATTAGACAAGAAAAGAAATAAAAAGAATAAGGATAGGAAAGGAAGAAGTTAAATTATCATTAGTTGCACATGACATGAAGACCCTACACAGAAGACCCCAAGAACTCCACTAAAAGACTTGTAGATTTAATAAGCCAATTCAGTAGTATAGCTGGATACAAAGTCAACACTCAAAATCAAGAGCATTCCCACATACTAACAACAAATGCACTAAGAGAGAAATTAGGAAAACAACATCTTTCACAATAGCATAAAAAATGAAATACTTAGGAAGCAATCTAACAATGTAAGTAAAAGATCTGTACATTGAAAATTACAGTACTCTGAAAAAGGAGATCAAAGAGGATATTCGAAAATGGAAAGGTATCCCTTGTTCTTGGGTAGCAAGAACCAACATAATGAAAATGGTCATATTCCCAAAAATTGTTATACAGATTTAATGCAATCCTAATCAAAATACCATTAGCATATCTTGTAGTACTAGAGAAAACATTCTTAAAATTCATTTCATCTGAACAGATGAGACATAGAATAGTAAAAATTAATCCTAGGCAACAAAGGCAAGGCAGGCTACATTATACTACAAAGCTACTGTAATAAAAACAGCATGATACTGATAAAAACACAGACCTGAGAATCAATAGAACAGATCAGATGATGCAGGAACGATACCAAGCACACATAGCCAGCCACCTTACCTTTGACAAAGGGGCCAACCAGGTTCACTGGAAGATAGTCTCTTCAATAAATGGTGCTGAAAAAACTAGCTTTCCACATGTCAAAGACTAAAACTAGATCCATGTCCATCACCATGCACTAAACTAAAATCAAAATATATCAAAGATCTAAATGCTAAAACAGAAACACTAAATCTGCTAAAAGAACAGGTAGATCTCCTGAAGACACAGGTGTAGGAAGAGATTACATGAACAAAACCCAGATCACACAGGAAACACTAGAAAGAATCCACATACAAGATTTAAAAGACAACCCACAGGGTGAGTAAAAATTTCAGCCAGTTGTCCCTCAGGTAGAGAAGTAATATCTAGAACATATAAAGCACTGAAAAAATGAAATATCCCCCAAAATTCAAAGATCCAATCCATAAATAGGCCTCTGAGATGAACACATACTTCTCAGAGGAAGAAATACTTCAAAATAAATATATGAAAAAATGTTCAAGATCACCGATCATTTGAGAGATGCAAATTAATGCTCACAGTCCATCTCACCCCAGAAAGAATGGCTATTATCAAGAAATCAACCACTAACAAATGATGGAGAGGCTGTGAGGAAAAAGGAATCTTCCACTGTTGCTGGGATTATAGACTGGTGCTACCACTGTCAAAACTGGTGTTGAGATTTCTTTAAAAACTAGGATTAGAGGGGCTGGGGATATAGCTCAGTGGAATAAGCGCTTGCCTAGCAAGCGCGGGGTCCTGAGTTCGATCCCCAGTACCGCAAAAAAAAAAAAAAAAAAAAAAAAAAAAAAAAAAAAAAAAAAAAAAAAAAAAAAAAAAAAAAAAAAAAAAAAAAACTAGGATTAGAGGTTCCATTTGATCCGGCTATTCCTGACCTGTTTTCCCAGAAGTATAAAAACATCACACCACAAAAATATATGTGCACCTGTGTTTATATAAACAGAGTTTGTAATAGCTAAATGTTGGAAACAACCCAAATTCCTATCCACCAAGGCATGGATAAAAAAGATATGATTTTTATACAATGGAATACTACTCAGCCATAAAGGATAAACTTGAGACATTTCTCTGTAAATAGATGCATCTTGAAATCATACATGTAAATATCATATCCTTTCTCTGGTGTGAGATACAAATGTGTAAATGAGGACTGAAGTATATATGTTGGTTTGAGAACTGGTGGTCAACTTGTAACACCCAGCTGAAATGAACCAGTGAGGTATTTGGTGTGGGAGGCCCATCTGAGGATTATTGCCAGTAACGTAAGAGGCAGACCTGGAGAGGAAGACGAAAAGCTGTTGGACATTGTTAGAAGCTGCTGGAAGCTCTTAGGGAGCTACTGGTTCTCTTGGGCTATTCTGGAGGACTCTGTCACACTGGCTTTCCTGATGAACCCAGTTCTCTTCAGAGGAGGAGCTCAGGACCTCACTGTCGTTGAGGACGGCTGTGGTACTTTTCAGGGGAGCTCCGGTTCTTACTCTGAGCATTGCATTCTGGCTCCAGTTCAGATCCCTCAGCCTGCTGGCACAGATCCTGCATCCTGCTGACATAGACTTTCTGCTTCCTCCACTGACCTTTGTGCCTTCCCAGCACAGATCCATGAAACAGGCCTGCATGAGACATTGTTATGGACTCTGGGCCTCCAGCTGGACTTGTGGGAGGCTTAGTTATGGGCTCTAGGTCTTCAGCTGGATTCATGCAGGACATTCTCATAGAATCCAGACCCTCAGCTGGAATCTTTGGTCTTTAGTGTGTGGACAGAGTTCCCGCACTCTCTTTGGATATGATTCTTTGGGTGACTATTATAAATAATCTTATAAAAATATGTGTCCTGTATTATATTGTTCCCCTTACAAAACCCCAAATTACAACAGTGTATAAAAGGTATTCCGAAATAGGAAGAAATTGTTCAAAAGAAAGGGGAACTAGGGAGGGAGCAGGGGGAAAGGGAAAAGAAAAAGAATCCACACTCTTAAGAGAAATAAATTGGACATATGTTTAAATATCACATTGTTTCCCCTGCATGAGAAACGGAAAGAGTAAATAAGGACCGAAATGTATACTGGGAAATAGGAAGAGAAAACTGAAATGCAAGGGGGCAAAGGGATAGGGGATAAAGGACGGAAGGGAAAAAAAGAAAGAAAGTGGAAACACCGCTTTCGTAAACAGAGGGCAGTAAGAGTTGAAGGCAGGAAAAGACATTGGGGCAAAAAGATACATCATGTACAGGTACAAACTCCCTCTGATGATTGTGATCGCTGTGCATATTTAAAATTTACCAATAAAATTAATTTTTAAAAACCCCAAAAGTCCTGTAGAGTCTATTTCACCATTTTTATTTTCCAATAGTCCCGCTTAGGTTCTGAAGCACTTCTCTCTCGTGTTTTCTGGTTCAATTTCTGCTTCATTAACATGTAAACTATTGCGATTATCACCAGCCATGCTTTTAGGCATCGGAGAAAGCCACGAAAATGACACAGTATTTTGAAGGGGCTGTGACTCCGGAGAAACACCTTCTGCAGGCTGGAGCTGGACACCCATATGTCCTTGAATCCCAAGGCATTATTTCTCCCGGAAGAACTTCCTGCTCCTAAGTGCCCCGTGAGATCTGCTGCCCAGGCACAGCGGGCTCCAAAGTCTCAGCACAGTGACCACCTTGGTCCCTCTCTCAGGATGCTCCCATGCCTAGGCCTGCAGCACCGCGGGCAGGATGGCGCGGAACTGCTCCTTGCTGCAGATCCGGAGCACAGCCGCAGTGGCAGAGATCGTGAAGCCAATCCAGAGCCTCGCTGGGCCCTGGGTTCCCCTCCTGGCAGAAGTGCCCTAAGCACTAGTGCATGACACGCCCCTTGGCCGGCAGGACCCTCTGTCCCACGCGTGGTCCTCGTTTTTCACTGTGACGCAGATCATATCGATGCTGCTTGGGAGACGCGGCGCTCCCCATCTCAGCAAATGGAAGGGAGCCCCGAGTCCTGGCTTCTGTCTTGGGCCTGGAGGGTCTGAAGACCGCAGAGACGTGGTAGACAAACGTCACCGTGACAGACAAACACACACACACACACACACACACACACACACACACACACACACGTGTGTGTTCGCACACGCTTTAGGCCACAACTCAGCCTTCGCATGGCAACGCAGGCATCATGCCAAGGCCGGAAAACACGTCAAAACTCAGGCTTTTATGTTATGACACAAGCGTTTACAACGCAGAACATCACAACACAGAAGGATACAACAGAACGTCACAACACAAGCATCTTGTCAATATGCAGACCTCCACTAGTCATCTTGTCAATATGTGTACCTCCACTAGTCTAGCAGGTGCCACTTCTGGAAGCCACAGCACAAGTGAGTGACAGGACTGGGCATTCACGGGACAGGACACTGAGCTGCCAGGCCCTGGGCATGAAGCCTGCGAGAATACTCTTCTGCCACTTGATGCTTTTCTCTTGCTCTTTTCAGGATTATCTCTTGTTCTTGTACCTTTGACCATAGACTATGGTCAGAGTGTGTGATCCTTGGTCAAATTTATCAGGCCTTCATTAAGTTTTTTGTACTTGGTTTTAGAATTTCAACAGTTACCTTATCGAATAGGAATTGTGTATCTATTGCCCTCTCTTCTCTTTCTGGAATATCTATAATACAAAAGTTTGCTCACTTAATGGTGTCCTTTAAGATTTTTTATTTTTGTAATAGAGTGTTATCAGGCTGCTCTGCTATTTGTTGGAAGTCCTAGCAGGGCGGGTATGGCCACCCAGTTGCTTCCTGGAGGCCTTAGTGAGCCAGGCCAGCCAGGAAAGGGTACTTAGCAGCTCTCTACGCTTCTCTGGGTCTGTGAGCAGAGGCATTCAAGCACTTGAATATATTTCATATTGCATACTACATTTGATTGATAACTTTAAAAATATTTTTTTGTAGCTTTTCTTTCCATGATACAAATTACAAAAATAATTCTTTTGAAGTAAGCCAAATAGAAAGGGAACACTAGTTTGTACACCCCCTACCTTTCCATTATCCTGTTACCCCCACCAAAGGAATCAAAGTTAACAAACACATGTGTGTCTTCACACAGCTAGAAGGTGAATAGCTTACTGCCAATGCTTGTTGTATGTAGACTCCTTATAGCTGAAATTGGCAGGTACATACATGGAGAGGCAGAAGAAAAATGCTCCATCAGGCTACAGCCATATAAATTCTGCTCTGTTTTTTTACTGAATATAAAATAAAATCATAAAGTGGGGGGACATGAAGAGAATTGATAACT
Source organism: Dinomys branickii (assembly GCA_004027595.1). NCBI lineage: Eukaryota > Metazoa > Chordata > Mammalia > Rodentia > Dinomyidae > Dinomys > Dinomys branickii. The sequence continues at coordinate 37,138 of PVLD010014447.1, read as the reverse complement.
GTAACTGTGTGGACACATTCAAGTAAGTTTCTAAAAGAACACATGATTCAACTTAAAGCCAAGAGATTATCTCTTTGAAACATCTCATATAATTCACCACTTTACTTACTGATCCTGTAGACCCTGAAATCACTTTTAATGGGGTTTGTAAATCCCAGTTCCTCTTCAATTTTATGCTCACCACCCTCTACTTGCAGCCACACTGAACAGCAGTCCCTCAGATGTAGTACGCTGCTTCCCACTTCTGAACCTTTGTTCATTCCTCTGCCTTTCTGTCACTCTTGGTCCTTCTTACTACCCGCAGTAGGAAGAACTGCCCCTGCTAGAGCCTATGTCTGGTCCTCCCGTGGCAACAACTTTGCCTGATCTACTTCTGCAATATTTAGTGCAGAATTTATCCTGGTCTTGGTAGGCACATAGTTTTGTTAAACTAACACATAAAGTTTTTACATATCTGCTATGCTTTTAACATTCAAAATTTTAATTGAAGATTTTATAACATGAAAAATCAAGATCCTACTTGTGGAAAAGATACTTACCATCAGTTATGGCTTCTCCTTTAAGACTCTTGATTCCTCTGGGCATTGCATTTCCGTCCAGGTAGAATTCAATTATACCATCATCCAGGATAATTAGAAGATGAAGCCAAACACCTTCTTCTAAATATTTCATCACTGTTGTCTTGGCAATGTATGTAGCATTGGATCCCAGTGTTTTATAATGAAGGGAAAGTGTCACATGGGATTCATTTGTTTGAATTTTTACCCCATAGTAGATGCCCCCATTACCATCATCCTTTGCTATGACAAACCCATTCGTCCCGGCATTAGGCATCACCCAAGCTGAAAATGTGAAGCTTGCAACTGTGTTATTCCTAGAGGGATGGTATTCTGGATTAACGACCCCAAACGCACCCTCTAATCCACTGAAGTACAAAGCATCTGTTCCGCTATGGTGACGTCGCATGTGTGGTTGCAACTGCACAGTGCTGGGGAAGATTGCAACCAGTAAGAAGTCCACCATTGGTGGCAAACCAGCAGTAAACTCACTGGACAGTATTTCCCAGCCTACTCGTACATCACCAAAGACGCCCTGCTGCCTCAAAATGGTGAAGTTGGTAATGTAAGACATGTCATCTTCTGAAAGGACATCTTCTGCTACTTCTCTCTCTAAACACTCTGGGTCCAAGATGAAAATCCCAAAAGGATCATCATTGAATGGAATCATTACCGTCACCTGCAGGTTAGTTTCTGCTAGTTGGCCCCCAGGACCCGGAGACCCACCTATAATAAAAAAAATCATGAGCAAAAAACTAGAATTTGAAGTACTTTCCATCTTAAGTATTTTAAAAAAGAATTTGTTTAGCAGATAAACTTTTAACATTGTCAATAAACAATAGTATTACCATCAGGCCTTCATTACATTTTAGGCCCATGATATCAAATAATATTGATATATCAAATTTTATTAATAATCAGTCAAACCTGGAAAGAAAATATTGACTAGAGAGGTTTAATGTCTGTACTAAAACCAAAACTTATGTGGAAAACTTTATGGAACAAAGGCCAAACTGTAAAGTATGATCTGTATTTCTTAAATTTCTATTAATGTTTTCTTGGGAACACTATATTTGGTGTGGAAAAAGTCTGCTTACACGTTTCAGGATGGATGTAAGCCTCCATCCATAAAACTGAACCCAGCTAAAACCACAAAATGAATGTAAAAATAACACTTTGGGGTTGAGGGCTTAGTTAAGTAGCAAAATATGTGCTTGGCATGCACAAGGCCCTGAATCACCAGCACTGAAATACATAACATCTTTATCAAGAATGATACTTCATAAGTTTTAAATCAGACAATCAAGATACACTTATCAATATAATTTTCTATAAAATACTACTTAAGTATAAAATACAAACTTTTGGTGGAAAGTAAGAGATTAAAAAAACACAGCAGGGGCTGGGGATATAGCTCAGTGGAATAAGCGCTTGCCTAGCAAGCGCAGGGCCCTGAGTTCGATCCCCAGTACTGCAAAAAAAAAAAAAAACAAACAGCACCTGAAACGTTTATGAGCTTTAGAATATAAAATTCATTGAATTCAGGAACACTGTCTGGAAAAGCATGGAGAATTATTGGTTTTGCTTCTTCTCCATCCATGAAGAGAACAGTCCCGGAAGTTTCATAGAACTCCTGTCCAGGCTGCAGAGCAGAACCATTCTGAAAGAGCTGCCAACCCACAGACACATTTCCAAAGCACCCGCGGAGCCTCAAAATCCTACAAAACAAATTGCATAGTTATTTTTTTTTGAAAAGTTTGTAAGAAGTGAATTCAACTCTACTAACAGCATTCTATATTATCTCAGAAAAATACTTTGTATTTATCACCTTTAAATGAATGTGTCCTACTGAGCAACCAGGAAGAATTTCATGGAGGGAGAAATGAGGTAGAATTTTAAATAACAAAAGCAGTTGTAGAAGCCTTAGTCTTCAAATTCCAGCCCGGAAGATAAATTCTAAGCTGAATTGAAACATGTTGTGATGATAACTAGCAACTGTGCTTCAAAAGAAATATTCGGGGGTGAGAGTAGTCACATGACATCTAAGAAACATTCATGAAGACCTCAGAAAACTCCATTTCCTCGGTCTTGATACAGATGGAGTGAGGAGGGTGAAAAGAATAATTTCTGCTTACCAGCTAAAGTGTTTTGATTTCTGTAAGTTTTTAGTAGATAAATGGCAGCAGCATAAACAAATTTACCACTCATTTAGATAGCCAACTTTACAATTACTCAGTTCCTGGCCAATTTTTTAAAATTTTGAAATATTACCAGTATTTCTAGTTTTTCACACACTTAATGACTTTATTTTATTCATCTAGTTTTGACTTTCCTTACCCCAGTGTACTTACCAAAATGCATTAGTCTTCCCTTCTTCTACTGTTTTGTCTATGGGCTCCAGAGAAAAAATACCATTGGGGTCATCATTAGCTTCAATTATAACTGTAGCGATTCCATACTTATATATTACTGTGTCACCTAAATAAGAAATGGAAATGTCAAAGTAATAAAAAAGTAGCTAATTATTAAAATTATATTTTTAAATTAACAGTTTATAATTGTGTGCACTTTTCCTAAGAATTTCCTTATTGATGTTCATATAAAAAATGCAAAATATGGCTCTATTTTCTAAAGATATTATGGAAATACATGTACGTGTGTGTGTGTGTGTGTGTGTGTGTGTGTGTAGGAAAAGAGATGCCTAAATAACAAATCATTCCTAGTTTGTTTTTTGAGAAAATGTTTACTTCCATGTTAACTATTTCACTGGAAAAGAAATGACAGTTTCTTCACAATGAGACTGTAATAGCTTAATTTGAAATAAAAAACATAGTTTCTTCTCCCTACAGATTTCTGAAGTATATACTTTGATTTCATTAAAATAATGAAGAATTACCTTATAACATAAAAATACTCCTGTCCATATAAATTGGAAACAGTGGGTCAAGTGTAGTTTTGGTTATATTAAGATCTATATTTTTTGGAATTGTGAGATGTTTTGTGACCATTATTTTAGAAAGTCAAATTTTTCCTTATGATAGATTTTTGTTTGAGTCTGGGGGGGCGGATATTTTTAGTTAAGCCGTGTGAAAAATGAGGAGCAGAAAAAGGACAGGAAAAGAGCAAGGAAGAAAGAGGTACGAATGATGAAAGGAAACAGCAGAAACAAAAATTAAGAGATCTCCTTTGTCCACCCCTTCTAAATGTCAGAAAACACAGAGCGCAACGGAAGGTCAGCACTCACACTGAGCGTGCTGGGCAGGGCACCGGACAGAGCTAGAGTGGGCCCTGGGGGGGCTGCCCCAGGGCAGGAAGACAGAACCCTAGTGGGGTAATCACCACACAGCCTCACAAGGGAAGAAGGTCACAGGCAGGGAGAGAGTGGTTAGGTCCACAGGAAACTCATCAACTGTGTAAACATATGCAGGGTAATGGGAGCTGGACTTACTACTGGAGAAAGGAGTGACAATATGGCAAGGCAGGAAACCAGACAGAGCCCTGTGGGTGAGGTCTGGCCAGGATGGCAATACTGGTGCGAGCGGATCGTTTTCAGCATACAGAGTTAGCAAACAGAACCGCAGGTACACGCGTTCGCTTGTGTGTACACACGCATACAGAAAACCTATCCCCCGTCTCCACACACGAAGAGGACCCTCGGTAACAATAAGCACACCTAGTACTCAGACCCTAGTTACTGAATTACATTGTTCATTACAAGGAATCATGGCTTCTTGAAGAAATGGCTGATTTCAGGATTGCATAAAATGAACTTGGAACAAACACCTTGCTGTGCCAGAAAATAATAAAATGCTCAAAGAATAACGGACATGTCAAAAAGACAAGGAAGTCAGCTTGAGTGAGTTACCACTGGTCAAATCTGGGATGGGGTGACCATGAAAATAAATTATAGTATTATGAGTCTATACTGATAAATGTACATGCGAAAAAATTAAAAGTTTCATGAGTAACAGGATATTTACATAGTTTCAAAATAACTCCCTCACAAAACATTTATTAATTCCAATTTTAAAAGTATAGAAGAAAAGCCTGGAAGTCATCACTTTAATGGTGGTCAAAGTGAGTATCATAATAAAAGGACAAATCAAATCTCATTAGAACTGAAGGGATATAAAAACACAGAATCATTTTTGTTGAATTTCTACCAAAGATACAAAACCTGACATAATCATAAGGAAATATCAAACAAACTTAAAATGAGGGATATTCTAGTTTATGGCCTTCTGTATTATCACTACTAAGAAACCACTCTAAGATTGACAGGATTAGAGCGATATTACAGTGTAATATTATACATGTACTATTATACAAAACACAAGTTATGTTTTATATACAAAATACATTGTCATATACTATGTAATATTATACAAAACATACACATTTAGAACTAACTACATTTGTAACGTACAATATTACAATGTGATATTATAGAATATAATAATAATATTATACAATGTATAATATTGTTTCTGCTAGAAAGAGTATTAGTGGAGAAACTTGAATGGGGCTTCAGACAGTGACTGCATGGATGTTAGTGACCTGATTGTGACAGTCACATTGCAGCCATATAGGAGAACATCCTTGTTTGTAGGAAACATGCACTTAGGTCTTCAGTAGTGATGGGCCATCATATCTTTAACTCACACTCAAAAGGTTCAGGGAAAAATGTTCCTTACTTTTAAATAAATACCCAAACTATATTGCTTCCAATTTACTAAAGATGGGACCAAAGCATTTTCAGGGTGCAAACAAAGGAGTTAAAACACCCTGCTTCACTTATAGCATGGAGAAGAAAGAAGAGCACATTGCTCCCCTTTGCAGATCACATTCCGCTAGGACATCGCTGCAGAGAAGTCAAACAGCCAGGTGGAGTCAGCTGCCTGTAGAATTAAGCTTCCCAACCGAATGTCTCAGAGGAAAAAGGGTACAGATCCGGATCCTTTAAGCCGCTGGAGAACTGACTAGGCAAGGCCCAGGAAGCCCTATTCCCCATGCCAGTTGCTTCTAGCTGTAAGATTTCCATGCTTAATATAATAGAATTTCCTAATTCTTACCTATTGTGAAAAAGGTAAAAAATCATATGCACTGTACATGAAGTTTTCACACCTATACACTTTATCCCATTCCTCAAGGAAGGCACGGAAAAAACAACTGTGTTCATGAACAGTCACGGACGACAGTACAGCACTCTCTGGCATAGCTATGGAACAACAACACTTCATGGGATCCTAGAACAGCTCTGAAGCCACAGTCCTGTCCTAACAATAAAATGCTCTCACCTGTTGAGTTGAAGAGGGTTATGTAGAAGGGCTCATCTGTCTCTGGGATACCATCTTCATTAACGTACACGGACAGGCTCTGCGCTCTATTGCCGACCTCAAACACAAGGGTTTCTCCTTTTTCAGTGGGGACAAAGTCTCCCTCTGCCGCAGTAGCCTTCCCATCCATGGTGGCATACTGGACAGTGCAGGTCATGTCCACAGATCCATTTCTGAGAACGGTGAAGTTAGCAGTGTCCCCTTCCTGAACCCGAACTACACGAGGCTCTGCAGTGTGCAGACAAGGAACACATGAGCTCTGCTGACTCCATCTACCTGCCTGCAGAGCACTCTCGTTTCTTTGTGCTGTCCAAACAACTGCCCCGTATGTGTCTGTGCTTCTGATCGAGTTGGCTGCCCCTAACTGCTGTGCGTGCCCCTGCTGGCTTCAGCAGCCAAGGCTCTACCTCTGCCCTTCAGATCTCGCTGTCTGCTGCAGCCAGCTTCCCGGTCAGCTGCACACGCTCAGAAGCCCTCTGTGCCCATACCACAGACCCCTCGCTGAAGCTTGGTTATAAGTTCCTGGAGAACAGGCCCACACACCTTATGTTCTGTGTCTGCCACAGCAGTGGGCAGAAGGCTGAGTCACACAACTTTGTTGAGATCACACTAAGTGAAAGCTTACAATAGCAATCAGTAAAATTCAAGAGATTTCAAAGGTCCAACACCAGTAAACTGACCCATCTCCAACTTACAAAACACATGGATTTAATGAAGAATTAGGAATCAATGAACTCTCATAAATAAAACTAAAAGATGCCTCAGGTGACCAAAGAGAGCTCTAAAGATAGCAGTAAAGGGGAAAAATGCAGAATTCTTCCATTAATGTACCCCGTAAATCTTGGCTGCTACAGTGAGTAGCCATCCGTTAGATACAGGGAGAGGCCCAAGTTGCCCACACTATGTTCGAAGTGGACGCGTGCAGGATGCTCACTCTGCACAGAGGGAAAATACCTCGCACAGCAGTCAGAAAGGACTACATGAATCTTAACAAAACAGTACTTATGTTATTTTCTCTTCTCGTCAGAAGATCTCTAAGTGTCTTTACATTTCAAACTGATTAACAATCATCAAATGAATCACGAAATCATACTTAAGTGTGGACAGTACTTTGTTGGACAGTTTAAAGCTATTTTTAATACATAAGTTGTTAAACAAAGAAAGATGTAAACTGACTCAACATGGTAGCCGCCCTACCTGCAAAATAAATAGGGTCATCGTTTCTTCTAATCCTCAGAGTTGCCGTTGTTTTATTGCCCACTTTAGCTCCTCCAGTTGCATTAAGTAGCATAATGGTAAATTCTTCCATTTCCTCTGGAATCTTTGGCAAAACAGTACACATTTTAAGTTGAACAGTTTATTCATAGAATTAAATTATATATATAGATATTAATTTTAAAGAGAAAAGCAAAAACAATGATACAAAATTCCAAAACAAGATAAATTTAGGAAATTAACAATGGTTAATACATTGTGTATTGTTGCCTTCAAAGTAACTGCTCAGATTAAATTATATATTCTTAAACTATTTCTTTTTTAAAAAACTCCTATTAATTGTGTTAATGTTTACTGCCATTTCTAAGGCAAGAGCTTTCTAAAGGACTCCTGCAAGATTCAGACCCCCCTAAATTATTTAAATGTACATTCACTTAAATAGTGTTATGGCTGATACATTGTGTCAACTTGGGGAATCTAGAGGTTTAACTGAATGACTCAGGAAGAAGCTGGGGTGCTTACTTTGTAAACATCCTGAGCCTGTGGAAGAGGAGGACATGGAGATTGTGTGAGAGTTTCAGGACCCCTGGGTGGGGGTAGGCTTTTCTCAGGTTGTTTTTGCTGTGTGCTGCTGCCATGAACAGTTTGCCCTCTGCCATGTGCCACTCTGCCTCAGAACCAGCCAAGTATGGACTGAAACCTCCACAAACTGTAAGCTAAATAAACCTTTCCTTCCTTCATTTTTGGCGTTGGGTATTTTGTCTCAGCAACGAGAGAAAAGTAACCAAGTAGCCTCTTTATTTTGACTAACTATAAAATGTAATGGAAATGTAGCTATTTTGCTTCATTGGCTGAAAAAGACACATCACAAAGATTATATCGTTTCTGTTTAGAAATGGGAATGATGTTTATAAGAAAAATGTGGGACAGAAACATAACTTTCTTACAGACATAGCGCGGAGTTCCTACCATCAGTCTGTAAACTCAGCCAGCTCTCAAGGGCCTCTTACACACCCCACTAAGCTTCACGTGAGTGTGTGTGAAGCCCTCACCTCCACTCCTGACAAGGTGAGATTCCCATACCACTGAGCCTGTGTGAGGCCCCAGGGGCACAGTTTCTCTTCCACATCACCTGTAAGAAATAGTCTTCACCTCATCCTAAGACTACAAAGCGCTGGAACTCTCCTTTGAGGGACAGGCCTGCAAAGTGTTCTAAGTGTTGCCTTCCAGAGAAAGGTGTATTCTCCAGTGTTTCTAAGTCGTTTCCACTATCAAGAGATGAAACCCCACGTGGAATCTGTGATCCCTGTGGTCTGGGGCCCTGACTCGGAGCACATCACAGGTACAAGGTAAACAGCCTTTCTTCAAAGTGCCTGTGTACAGGCAAGGACTACATCTCTCCCACAGCTGTGAGCTCCTGATACTTGACACACAGGTGTATCATTGACAATAGTCAGTTCTAACAGTGAAACATGCCTTCAGGGAAGCCAAAAGCATTTTCCTCTTGCCTGACATTGAGACACCACATGTTTTCCTCTCAGAATCTCTTACCATATATTTAATTTTTAATAAAAATGATAACAAAGCCACAAACGTAAGAAAAGTAGAGAGTAAGTGTGTAACATTTACCTCATCTGGAAGGGAGTATATGGTGATATTTTTGGAAAATTCCTCATCGCCAAAGAAAATAGTCCCTTGCACAGGAAATACATCTTGTGTAAAGTCGGGACTAACTACCCACGATATGCTAACATCACCAAAGTTGCCTCGATTTCTGATTACACCGTAAACAGCTGTGAAGCACAAACGTAAGTTATAATAAATATGAGCACATATACTGAACTTTAAAACAAGTAGAGAAATCGCTCAAAATAGAAATGACACCTCTTTTCACTAAAAGCCAATTATTCATTCAACACATTCTCCAAGGTTCATATAAAAATATACTAGCCTACTCCCCCTTCTGAAGTTATATAATTAATCGTATAAATAGATTGAATCTCTTCCATCACAGTGTGGAATTTTTAAGAGTCATTCGGCACAGGCACAGAATGGTGATTAGTTAAGTACAATGATGATAAAGTGCTATAAGGATGCCTAGTGAAGGCATTTAGAGGAAGCGTCACTTGCACCCTCAGAGTGATTTTCTTCCCCAGAAACCGCTTTAAAAGTAAAACATTTCACCAAAATAGTTTTCTAGCCGTAACGCTTAGTTTGACCATTTTTCCTCCTTATTTGACTTGACTCATGCCTGGGTGTTTGAACTATACTGCGTATGGTTAACTCAAATCAGAATATAACTGAAATCGTTGGTGTCACTGCAGTACTTAGTAAGACATAAAAACAGCAATCCTGTGGATGATCTTTTAAAAGACCGATGTCTACGCTACCTATAACTGCTAAGGCAGAATGGGCAACGGAAAATAACTAGTTGCTAAAGAAATGAACTAAAAACGTGATTAACTTCCTCTTCAGTTGACAGAAATAAAATATAGGCAGGAATAAATTACCACTGTAGATATCGTCTGCCTTGCTTTCATTTATCGTCACAGTGAGACCATCAGAAATGAACTCTATAACCCCGTGTGGGTCGTCGTTTTTCAGAATCGTTATGTTGACGACTGTCGCACTCCCCAGCCTGCTCTCCCTCTCTCCGTGGCTGCCGAGGACTACCCAGTAATGCTCATCCAGCTAAAACGAAGAGAAAAATGCAGAGGACATTTTCACAAGTAAAATGTGTGTGTATTTCAGAACATTAATACACACTTTCAGAAACACACAACTCCTGAAAAGGCAAAAGAGCTAGTATTATTCCTTAAAATATTTTTCAATTCTCCTGTCCACTAAAATATACCAGATATAAATGTACATCACCCAAAAACGAACACGATAAACAATAACAGTTTTCTAAATTGGAGGGAAGTTAGGGCCTTTGGGGAGAGATGTTAGGGCCGACCAGCTGTGCACTGGTATACAACATAATGGTACCGTATGTATCTGCTTCCACAAATATAAAACTTACATTTGTTTCCTTTAAAAAAGCAATTTTATGTAAAACTAGTTCAAAGCCATACCATTAAAAATTCAGTCAACAAAGATCACATAAAACAAGACTGATCATAAATAAAACTTAACTCAAAGCCTCAGATTCTTTGGTTTATTCAGTTATTTCTTTTTGTAGGATAAAAATACAACTTTGTAATTAGAATGGATATTTGTTTTTTAAGCTTCTATTTCTAATTTTCCAAACACAAGTTTTATGCCTTCTTACGTCTTCTTGCCAATGTTCAAAATATTTGTGTCACGATGTACCAGACACTACCAACCGCCCACAAAGCGCACAGGAAAAATAAAACTCGGTACCTCCGGTATGCCGTCCAGTCTTGAGAGCAAGGTGATCACTACCTCTCTTTCCCCGGGGTTGAACTCCAGCACTCCCGTGTTGCCGTAGAATTCACTGCTTCCTCGCGGCTCTACTCGGTAGTAGAGAAACTGCTTTAAAAGATCCCCCTGGGATCGGGTAATGTGGAGCTCCACAGATTCTCCTTCCTTAAAAAAAAGTCACCAAAATTCAAGTCCTTCTGCATCATTCTTCTGAAGTGCTGAGCACAGAATGAAGTTTCTACTTACATGTATAACATAGGGTCCTCGGGAAGCAGGAGAAAATTCAAAAACTCCCCCAGGGTCATCATTTTCCAAAATAATTAGGTCACGACTAGTATACCCGGATTTCAGGACCTCATTTTCTATGTTAACTCTGGAAGTCGGAGGGGAAAAAGGCACTCATGAGCAGTAAGTAGTCTTATTTTAGAAATTTGCAGGCACCAAAAGCAATTTACAAATCTTCCAAGTAATTAAAAGAAGGGTGATTAGGAATTAAACTCTAAAGTGAATTTACATGTATTCGAATCACCTAAGACCAAAACAGTTTTACTCATAACCTTATGGAAAAACTTTTTGATTTCATTATCTTTTTTCATTTCTTTCGAATGAAATATACACTGCATATGTCCACCAATAATACGGTACCCCAAGGCTGTAGATATTTATAGCATATTAAAATGTACAGATTTAGTTCCAGTTTTAGAAAAGTTTAATTTAAAATAAATAGGTAGTTAGAAAATATACTTAAACCAAACTTTTAATTTCACATTGAATTTATCTTAAAATCTCATTACATAAGATTATATTGACTAACTAAAGTTATATACACACCAGGTAAAATAACTACATAGGCGAAAGCAAGCCACAATAAAAAAATAAATGCAATTATAATTAGCTTTTAAAGTATGGTTTGTAGCTTTCAAATGCCTTCTATCTGTCTCAATTTTTAACCTCCTACATTTTTCTTTTAGCAGAAAAGATAATGTAAGACATATATGGAAAAAAAGGAATAAAATGGATCTGTGATGCATGACATACTATGATTCCTAAATATACTGCAAAAGAATACAATAATTTTTTTTTAAAGTTCTGGCTTTTATGCTCATGTAGAATTAGAATGTTCCAAGACACTGTGTGGCTCTGAAGGTTTAAAAGCCAAAAAGCTCTTAAGACTCCCGCCCCCCCCCGCCCCCGCAAGCAGGTCTAAACCTTCCCAGAGGGGACTTCCTACTGAGCCACAAAGTATTCATGATCAGACCTGAAAATCACAATAAAATCACAATTAAGATACAGGAATATGGCGAACAGCCAGCTCAGTTCCTACATAATAGAGAACTAATGTCATCCCTTAGCTTTTTGGAAATCTGACAACCAGTACCTAGCATGCCAGTGACCACAGAGGAGCTAAATCAAATAATAGGGTATTTATTAAATTGCTAATCCTATCATAATTTTCATAGCAAATCTGTCCATATTTCACTTATATAATTATCCTAACTAAAATTTCTGTCCACATTTAGCTTATGCAGACATGAAAACTTGATCAAAATGCAGTACATACAAATGGACTATGACCTTTAAACAAATGCATTTATTTTAAAGCTTCTTAAAATATGCTGCCCTCATGTAAATGGCACATTCTGAAAAGTTCTATATATTTAACACTCAGATGAAAGCACTAAATTGCTTAGCTACATTCATAAAAGCAATAGAAGAGTTTGTTATTCATTGATAATTCTTGTTAATCAACATTCATAAACAATTTCACAAGTAAAGCACAATGATTGTTCTTTATGTGTAGGCTATATGGAAAGTTAGTTTTAAATTCTTCAAAATATTTGATAACTAATTCTCAAATATTTTGCCAAATATTTGAAATGTACTCATATTTTAAAACTCTTAGGGTCAAATAGCTCAAAAACTTCCTGTAACTCCCTGTTATGGTTAGAAAATAAAGCTACACACAAGGCATGCACAAGAAGGTGGACAAGCAAAATTTCCCAAGCCCTGTGCTCATGCAGAACAGCAGCCTGTCCAAAAACATTCAGTTGCACAAGAAAAATGTCAAATCACAAAAAAACAAGCCATGATTTTGCACACTTACCCAAAATACACGACAGATCTTTCAGTCTCTACCCTGTCAATACAGAAGGAACCGTGGGAGGGGGAAAGGAGGCAAGGGCACCCTTTGCCAAAATCTCACTAATACTGCTAGAACCATAGAGCAGCAGGGTAAAAATAAAGCTAAAGAAAGCCTTTCCTTTCTTCCCAAGAGCCAGTAATTTTCATGTTATGGGAACTGGGCACACGGGGTCCTTTGCTATTGACAAATGCTCAGCAGTCCCCACTTGTGGAAGGTGACCCATGGCAGCCAGCGCGCCAAGACCCATTCACAACATTCCTTTCCCGGCCCCTTCCGGCACGGCGCCTACCAAGCACCGCACGCACCGTCTGCAAGACCACAGCAGCTGAGCAAATTTCATTCAAATTTCATATAATCACTCAGTAGCTTTAATTAGGTTTAAAAAAATTCTCTTTCAAAATATGCAGTCTACAGTGTCCTCCGATCACAGTAACCTTCTCTGATCTGTGCCAGTAGCAATATAATGAGATCTGCAGAAGATGAGCTGGTTTTTTATTTTAAAAAATCATTAACATTGATTAAAAACTATTTTTTCATTTTTAAAAAACACTCTAAATTAGTGGGGGAAACTCTCAAGAGATTGTGATATTAACATAAAGCACACTTTCTCTGAGAAATTCTAAATAACTTCTATGTTATAACTGAAAAATACCCTTCAAATCTGTGTCATTTTTAGTTGTCTAAAAAAACAGGTGTTAGTCTTTAATTCTATGCAAAAATAATGAAGATGAATGCTTTTTTTTAAACCTAAGAAAGCTCTGACCCTCTCCCCTGCTGAAAGCGAAACCAGCATAGCTCTTTGCTTAACCTAACATTTCACAGTTTGGATGTTTTCCTGCTTTCTTAAAATACTGCAATATACTGGCTATGCTTCAAATACATCTGGTATTTCCTGTAAGTTCTCTATTTAATGCTCCTTCATTACGAACAGCACTAAAAGATATAATCACATTCATGGTCTAACCAGAAGACATCAGTAACTAACAGAAAAGTCAGCATAACACTGTTTGATTATTTCAATTTCACATAGAGCAAGTAATTAAAAACAAAACTGCTTAAGAGAACTCAAACATATAAATGCTACTAAACAGCACCTAAGTGGAGCGTTACCTGTCTAGAGAAAGTGTTACAGTTTCGTTCATCTCTGGTATGTCATCGCCTTTGACAGTAATGTTGATTGTTGTGTCACTTTGCCCAGATAAAAACACAACAGAGCCATTAAAGGGACCGATATCGCCCACAGTCACTGCTTGTGAATTAAAGCCAGAGGGCTTCAAACTCCAGTAGACAATAGCCTGGCCATCAGTTCCATCCCGATGCAAAGGAATGTATACCTTACAAAAACAAAGCCAAACAAGCAAATACACAGAACAATTCTGCTAAAATACATGCTCAAAAATATGTTTCACATTCAATGCATGCAGTAGGCAAATATGTGGACTCTAGGGAAATAAATTATTAAATAACATTAAAAACACAATTGAAGAGATCCTCGCCAAGCATGGAGATCATTTTAGATACATTATGCTTTCTTTAGCCTTGCTACTCAAATCTACCTAGAAAGTCACCCCACACCAAGGTGTGTGAGACTTGAAAAGCCACAGAATCATGAAAAACAGAATAATCTTGCGTAAAGAATAACTCTCCATCAGAGGTTCTCTGGGAAAAGAAAGAAACAATATCAAAACGTAAACTGAAAAGTTAAGTTTTGTAATTAAAACTGGAAAGTTATATGAAATGAACCCTAAAGTGATAGGAAGTAAAATAAGAAAATGTTTCTAACCAGTACTATGCATGGAGTAAAAATAAACAGACATTGTAGCATCACTCCTGGTTACACTGAGCAAGTTAATGAATATGACTTTGACACTCTCATTTGCACCAAAGCTAAAGCTAATGAGTCCCAATTTTGCAAGCTTATTCTGAGGATAAGAGATAGTTTACACGAAGTTTATAGAGTAGTCTCATCATAGAACAGCTAGATAAATGGGTGCTAATTCTTAAATTCTACTTGGTAGTTTCGTTCAAATGTACTGTGCTTTCAATATATATAATTTGAAAGGCTCACTGTAGCTCACGATGAAGTCTTCCAACTAAACAAATACTTAATGGTAGACGAGCTCTGCTTTATGCTCCTAAAATAGCCATCATCCTTTTTCTTTGCCTTTTAGCAAAGACACACACACACCATCTTGGGACACACACACACATACACACACTGACCGTGGACCATTCTACTACTTTGACTGGTCACAATCAGAATCGGAGCCCAGTGAGCAAAATAAGATTCTCAGTGGAGACAAAAACGCTAACACAGGGCTGGCCCCAGCACCACCTGACGGAATGCATGTACTCACACAGGACAAAAAGGGAAACCCAAAGTTTCAATGCTATTTCCTAACAGAGGAAGAATGCAGACCTGAGGAGCCCCAAACCTTTCCTAAAAGCTAACTTCGCTCAAGGGAAAAGGCTGAAATGGTGAATGTGTAGCTTTACAAAATAAATAAAAGCAACCTACTTTTCAAGAACAAATGGTTTTTAGTTTCTGAAGGAAACAGTTTAAGAAATATAGGAAATCAAAACCCCTTGGAAAAGTTGGGTTTCCCCTGCCCGTTCACAGAACCTAATATACAAACAAAGCAAACTTTGGACACGAGGCTTTGATAGCACACCTCCCCTCACTCCTGGTCTATGTCTGAGCCCAATTTAAATCAAACCTAAGTGTGAGGGGCTTGAGAGAGTCTCAGACAGATTGTGGCTCAGGGACTGGTAAGGCAGAGGACAGAACTGTCCCCTGATAGGTGGAGGCTGAGAAAAAAGTTCAAACAGGTGCATGTAAGTGCTTGGTACTTGACTACACTCTCGTATGTGTGTAAGCGAAAATTTACATGTATACATTTTTAAAATTCCAAAGTTTCAGCATGTCACAACTTTACCACCATCACCTCCGGCACCAAGCACAAGACTCAAGGCTGCCACCACAGCCCTGCCCAAGGCCAGTACATGCGTCCCCAACATGCAGCAGGTCAAAAACACCTTTGCTACCACAACTTGGCCATTAAGAAACTGATTTATGTTCAGCTATTGTTGTCAGATGTCACGGTACTATTTTACCACAGTCACGTCTACACATCCTACTCTTACCATGGAAAAATCACACACTCAGTGGTGATTCCTGTTAAGTTACACGTCAAAGGTCTGCTGCAAAGGGTGAAGCTTTTCAAGATCTGATAACTTGGTAATGCTAACCCTATATTTTAAAAAATAATGTCTGTACTGCGATAGTTAAATATGATCGTTGACTTGATTGGATGAAGACTAGACTGTGAGATTCCTAATGGGTGGCCCCTGATGAGCTCACAGAGGAGTGCGGTGCGAGGAGGCGGGGCCTGTTGGAGGAAGTAGGTCCCTGAGAGTGTGCTTGGAAGGGAATCTCTCTCCCCGGCTCTCCCGCTCCTTCTCCACTCCCGGGCAGCCGTGATGTCAGCAGCTTTCCTCTCCCAGCGCCCTGCCACCACGAGGCTGCCGCCTCGCCACGGGCCCAGACACAGTGGGGCCGGCTGTCCGTGGAATGAACCCTCTGAACTGCAAGCCAGAATCAGTCCTCCTCAAGTTGTGTTATGTTAGGGATTAAGTCCCAACCACAGGCAGCTGGGCGACACACTGTCCACAGCTCAAATCCACTAGATGCCATCAACCGCACAGAGCCTCTTACCACTTCGGCTGCAGAATCTTCTGGTTCATGCAGAATGATTGGAAGATTGCTAACAAAGCCGATTTCTCCGTTTGCAATGGCTGGAGTAACCACTAAAGAAATATTCCGGATCTTCCCAAATCTAGGACTTACAGGTGGAACTGGCGGGGATATATTCACCAATACCACTGTATCCAACTACAACAAAGAAATAAAGGCGGTAAGAACAGATAGCATAAAACATTTTTAAGAAAAGCCTTTAACAGCATCGGATGACATTGTAAACATAAAGGCCGCCAATAACTTGACAACTTCACTCTCCTCCTCCCTTATTCACCTCTTTTAATCTTCTCTCCAATTATTATTAATTATTATTATTATTATTATTAAATTCCAAGACTATACACCCTTAATAACCAGCCAAGCCTACCCCTCTTCTATGAAGATCTCCTTAGATTTGCTAGTCCTCTTTTCCTCACTCTGAAGCTCTATTGTATTTCATTAACTCCAGCACTTACTATAAACTTCACACATTGCTTGTTCATCACTGTTACCAGGTTTGCGCTTCCTAAAATGCCCGCCAAACTCTTTGAGGGTCCACAGCCCTCTCAGCATTTTCCCAGCACCTGACACAGACCTGATACCGCAATAGCCACACAGTGAGCATTTGTCAGTTCATCCCTCCAACACAAACCAAGCCACAGGAATCCTAATGCATCACAAGCCTTCAGCCTCTCAGAGAGTCTAACTTCCCAAAGTCCAATTTGCCAATATAGCCACTGTAATTACGGGCATGTAGCAATACAGAATCAGTACAGAACTGTAAAACCCACAGGGATTTCAAGTTCAAATGCAATTCACTTAATGAAATGTGGAGTGTCTCCCACCTTACAGAGCTCTCCGTTAGGCTTTGTAATGCTGAAATGTTTATCAGGAAAAAGTATAAAGTTAATTCCAGAGGCAGTATTTTTTGAAAAATATAAGTTATATGTGGTTTACGAAATGAACTGATCAGAAATGTTAACTGTACCTCAGCAAGGCTGATTTCCTAGTCTGTGAGCTCTTTTTGGACTAGGTTCCTTAAGCGTCTGCTAAGTCAAACAGTCCAGCTGCTCTGTTCTCTCATGCAGAATCATTCTTGGCTGTCTGACGGTTTGCTACAGGGCGGCACACTGGTCAACCCAGGCTGCCAAAAGCTGCACCTCAGACTGATGGGTTTAGCTGAGTGGCGTCCTAAAGAATGTGCAGTGCATGTCTCAGATTTTCCTTTCTTCCCTTCATTCAGCTTTCCAGTCTCACACTTCTTACCCTTGGGCTGCTCATCTGTCTTGCGCTATGTAAACCTCACAGCTTTTCTGCTGTGCCCAGTTCTCCAGGGCGTACAGCTGTTTGAACCCCAAGGCATCATGTCAGTGACTAATAGGCCTTTTTATCCCAGGGTTTTAGGGTAACTGTCTGCACTGGGAGCCTTTTGTTTCTTAAATGAATAGAGAGATACATAAGGAACCGAGTCTGGAAGTAATGGTGCAACTTTGCAACTCAAGATCACCCAAACCTCAGGCAGCTCACCATTCCACATGTCTCCCTTAGTTTTCAAGGATTGTCAAAAGTAAATTGAGTCATTTTTATATAGGATAGTGAAGTGAAACAATTATATTTGACCCTCAAAAGTTCTCAGCGAAGGTTCCTTTATGTAAGAATACTCTATAGCTGCTTTGAAAGAACTATTGGATATTTTCCAAACATTAAAAGTTTCAGGTTACTGATCCTAA
This sequence comes from Dinomys branickii, assembly GCA_004027595.1. Classification (NCBI taxonomy): domain Eukaryota; kingdom Metazoa; phylum Chordata; class Mammalia; order Rodentia; family Dinomyidae; genus Dinomys; species Dinomys branickii. The sequence continues at coordinate 19,037 of PVLD010014447.1, read as the reverse complement.
CATAGATACTAAGATCTCTATCCACCATAAAAGCTGCTTCTGAGGCCACCCAAGAAGAGAAGAGAAAACCAGAATGGAAAACTGTAACTCCAGAACTGTATTTCTGCATCAACAATGCTCATTTATGTCACAGAACTGCAACTACGCCAGGTTTGCCGGGATGCTCAGGACACCTGAAAGCAAAAGCAACGCTGTAGCTTATTTGCCCCGCTCCATCTGTTCTAGTGATTTGCTTTTCACACGCGGTGTAACCTATGTGAGTACAGAGTCAGTGGAGAACTGAACACGGAGAAGCGAGGCAAATGCCCTGACGCGTGTACTACGGAAAACGTAGAATCCATGGGACACCCACAGCAGAGGACAGCAGGAGCACAGCGTCAGAAGCAGAATGAAACAGTCTCCAGTTAACTCTGAAATACCACTCTGCAAGTTAAGCCCCAGCAACTCTTGAAAATATGGGAGAAGTTACCATGGTGTAAGAAGTATGCCTTTGCACTTAACAGAATCATTTAGAAACCGGATGAATCATGCATGTTTTTTGTATAAAGGTAAACTTAAAAGTTGTTGTTTGTCAAAATAGATGTCTAAGTGTCTTCCGGTCACAGCACTAGTGAGCGTAACTTCTTGCTCAACAGGGCTCTGGTCCCAGGGCACCTGCTCTCTTACACTTTACAGATCTAGATTCCCTGCCCCCTGGGTTCTCTGGCATCTCCCAAGAGCATTCCACAGGCCAGGAGGGGCGCCCACAGCTGTGAATAAAGCTGTGCTCTGTGCACACATCAGTCCATGAGAATTAAGTGTCCTCCAGGGCGGAGGTTATTGGCAAAGGCAGAAGCGCTCGTCATATCAAAATCCCCTCACTTGCAGGAGACACAAACTAATGATAATAATAGTAATAGTAATAAACATCAAGATCTTTGACCACTAGTGACATTAGGGAAAGGGCACAGGCTTCCCTCTGAACAGGCACATTACAAAAAGGCTGCATCCTGAGGGATCAGAGATCCCCACAACAAGCCACCCACTAGACCCTGTGCCCAAGTCTTCCTGAAATGCGCTGGGCACAAGGCATCATAGTGGCACAGGGCACGACACTGGTCACTTCAGAGACAGGTGCCTCCAGCAGGAAGAGGGGTGTGCTCCCAGGAGACACTCTGACAAGCTTCTGCAGATAAACTGTAGGTTACCTGAAGGGTAAATCATTTCTTTCCCTTCCAATTTTTCATCAGAAATCTAGAGGCTAAAAGGCAAACTTCAAGTGCTGAAGAAACTATTTTCATTTAAGAATGTCAATCAAGCCAAATGATCAACGCAAGCATAAAATTTCACAGTTTAAGCAGTTCAAAAACCCAGCAAGTCGATCTTGCACACCCCTCTCTGCACAGGGTGTATTTCAGTACATTAAAACACAGTTCAGGAAGGCAAAGGCAGGACATTAAGAAACTGAAGGATTCAGTAAAACACATGACTCAGACGGGGAAGAAAAGCATAAGAAAAGATGGTGGCTCAACTCAACACCCGACACACACGGGGAGACAGCTGCTGGAGCTCAGTCCCGGGGGTGCTGTCACAACACGGGGGTCCCGGCACAGAAGGAGGACAGTTAGACGCTCAGAGAAAGCGAGAACGAAGTCAGAGACAAAGCCCAGATAAAAACATGGAGCCCACTTAAATGTTCAGAGAAATTAAAGGAATGCTGTACTCCATTTAATGCATACTTCAGGCAGCAAAATGCCCAGGGAAATAAGGGTTTACGTTTATGTGTTACTCCTACTACCTGATTCCGTATACATCCGCTTAAATAATCAAAATTTGATAAGCAGCTCTTCGAGCTTTCAAATTTTCAGAAGCAGGCAATATCAGCACATGGAAAACATAAGGACCAAGTGCAACTGCCTTAAATTTTGATTAAAAAAATGTTTTGGTTCATGAAAAATTGAGCAGTAAGAGTGAAGAGACAGAGGGGTGCAGCTGTGGGTCCTTATTTCTCATTAGTAATGAGTTAAAACTCCAGAGAGCTGATTTTTGTTACAGTTAACATATAAAGAAATACATTCTGGAGTATATTATTTAAAAGAAAACCATTTTCATATTGCTTTTTTAAAGTTCTGAAATGTCTTTCCTGTAGTATCTACTGTGAAAAACATTTATTCCATAAACCTTATTCTATTTCCCCAGCTTCCCTAAAAAGAACGGTGACTCTCTCCTGTCCCTCTGTATAAAAGTCTGTTAAGTTACTCCATTATGTCATCCACTGCAATGTAATTCACATTTCATGTCTCGTTTATTTTTTAAATCACCTGATAAAAATACTAAGTTAGCAGAACACTTGTCTTGGTCACGATTAAATATCTCAGGAGTAGCATAATGTCTCTTTTGAGTCCCTAAGTAACGTTAAATAATAAATAAAATCTAAAATATGAGTGAGAGCAAACTCATACAGATAGATGTATGTGCAATTTGACCAAGATTGAGATGACTTTAAACACTGAATCACCTGTACTAGGAAGTGGGCCCCGTTTTGAAGGAATGCATCATTTCTTATGGGTAATTTTTTAGCAACTTGTGTTTCATGTTCCGGGAAGATGAGGCTGTTCCTCCTGGGTATGTTTAAGATGCCATCTTTCGCTCTCAAAGGGTCCACAGCACCGGCAGGGATATACAGTGCAGAATAAAGCACCCGCACATCTCCTTTAGTTCCTCCTCGTCTGGTGAGGCTCAAGGATAAGTGTCGTTCACCTGGACTGCTTTCAATCCTCTGGTTGTCCACAGGAAAAAATGTTATTAGTCCATAAACATCATCGCTATCCTGAATGTAGAACAAAAGCTGCAATGAAAAAAAAAATATCAGAGTGCAGGATTCTCACATCTCAGATTATCAAACTATATTTTCTAGGCTATTCTGATTTGCAATATTCATTTATATATCATGTCTAAAATGATCACTTTTTGTATCTCAAAGAGTGTAAAAAACAAAATGAAACTTTGAACACCTCCCTAAATCATCATTTGTGAAACTTTTTAGAGCACAGCATCACACAGCGGGGCGTGGCTCAGAGGTGGAGCACCTCGCTCAACATGCACCAGACCCTGGAAACAATCTCCACACCTTCGCAACAGAAAGAGCGAAGTATTTATTTGCAGAGGAGACAATGTTGAAGAAGAGAAGCAAGTTTCATTTTCAAAGCCAGTGTTCTTCGAACCATACTGAACTAAACATCCGTTTGACTGTGTGATCGAGCACCTTGGACCTTCCATAGCACAGCACGTAGGTGGTAGAAAGCACGAGAGCTCTACCTCTGCTGGCTGGCTCACTTCGGCACCGCCTCGTACGCTGTGAGGCAAAATTCTAAGCAGATAAGCTTCGGCCTCTTCCGGGAGGTCATCATCAATGACGGTCAGAGGAATTGAGGCCAACATCTGCCCCTGTGCAAAGCGGAGAACGCCGGCACTGGGCCTGATGTCGTCCGTCACCGGGGAGGGGTCGCTGCTGTTCCGTGTCAGCACCCAGTTCACAGACACATTCCCGTGGGTGCCACCGTTTCTGACCACTGAGATTTCTTCGAATGGGGAACTGTTTAAAAGGAACATACATCGTCACATTGTACATTCTGCATTTCCCGTCAACAGGCTTTCCCAGCACAGAGATGGCCATCGGACACTGGCGCAAGCAGAATCCGCAACCAAGACAAAATTGCTTTCAGTGTGAAGGAGGAGCTGTGTGGATATCTCCTAAGAAACTACTATAATAGGATTTTATTTGCATACTGAAAGCATGCTCAGAATATAAAGGACACAGTGAAGTCAAGGTGGAGAAAATGACAAAATTAACAGGTCGGCATTGTGTCTAGTACCACAAAAATTAAACCTTGTAATATATTAAAATAACTGTGGCAAAAGGCTTAACATGAATCGTACCTTGAAGTTGTATCTTCATTGATTATAACCGGCCTTTCAAACAAGACACTGTTGAATGAGAGGACGCCATAAGGTTTGTCATTCGGTTTAATGGTGACTTGCACGACAGAAGGCCTTACTAGCACGGCATCTCCCTGTAAGCTATCCTTTAGCAACATGATGTGAAATGATTCGGCAATCTCTGGAATGGCATCATCAATTATTTGAAATTTCAGATGTGACTCATGAATAAAAGGTGGAAAAACAATAGTTGTATTTGGCTGAAGATCAATGAAGTCTAAATTTTGCTGGGCATGTGCTGTTGAACTCCCAGTGATAACTGTGTATCTGACTGAAACTTCGAATTCATCAGATCCGATCAGATTTCCATTGCTATCCTTTCCACGAACCACAGGAATGGTAAGAATGTGGTCTTCCTCAGGTACCGAATAAGTGCTCTGGAGGAATCTCACAGGCCCATCATTTTTCTTAATGATGATCTCAACTGAACTCCTAGAGATGTTAATCTCAGCCCCTCCTTCTACACTTTTGAGTTGAATCAAAAATATTTCATCATTTTCTGGTATCTGTCAACGGAATGTAAACAGTGGTAAAACATCAATAGCCAACAGATCTGCAAAGAAATCAGAGCATAAAAACTCACTGTGTTTCAAAGGAATTATATAAATAGAAAAAAAATTTTAACTGGAGGGAGCAAATAGAGAAAGTCTTGTTTATTCTCCCCTTACTAAAATAGTTTCTGAAGATAACCGGTTTTAGGTAGAAATGGAAAAGTTAACTAGGCAGAAATTGAGAAGAGTTAATGAAGCAAGAGGTATGTCCTTCAACCTTGACCAGGCTTTACATAACCACAAAGACAACACTGTAAAAATGGATATAAATTCTTAGCAGTTTTGTCAGGCTGCCAGGGTAAAAAGCAATAGTCAAACTGTATTAATATCTTTAAAATATAAGTAAAAGTATATCAAACATAACATCATTGTTCATTTTCAATATGTGAATTATTCTTACTTCTCACTATCTGGTTTTTAATTCAGAAGGCAAACAAATGATACAAACCCTATGATTCCCAAATGCATATCACGCATCTCAACAGACATGGTGGAGCACACCTATAATCCCAGCACTCGGGAGGCTGAGCCAGGAGGGCGACCATGAGCTCAAGGCCAGCCTGGGCTACATAAGGGAGTTCAAGGCCAGCCTGCACTACATACAGACATCCTCGCTCAAAAAATAAACAAAAACCATGCCTCCCTAGAGAAAGAACTGTAAGAATGACTACTACACAAAAAGCTGAGTTTGTTAAACTAAAAAAAAACTTTATATAAACTGCAGAAAATTCCTGGGATTAATCTCTACTTTATTATTTGAGCTTTCATTCACTCTAAACTTTATTTATGAATGAAAGGGAAAAAATACATCATTCTGCTTTCCTCAATAGCAGAGATTACATATTTTTGAAATAAAACATACTTATTTCAAATATAAAATGTTATGATTGAAATGAATCTCTTAAATTTACAACTAAAATTTACAACTAATCATTATAATCTTTCTACTGCCCTAGATCTCAGAATGGGAAATTTTTCTACGTTGGTAACTACATACACTGCAATTACCAATGCTAATAAACATTTCTTTTTCCCCAGGAAAATATTCTTTTCCCACACATTTTTAGTGCATTTTTCTCTTTTTCTAAAGTTCCTTGTGATTTGATTACAAAGTTTTTGTAGGGTGGTTATAAATTTCCAATTATTTTTATTTGGAATTATCTTCCAATTATCTTTTTACTTCTCTGGCAGTAGGTAGATTCCTTACAAAAAATGGTTTTCTCTCATTCCTGAGTGATTTTCTTGTACATTTTTACTCACAGTCATTCTTTCCTCAGCAATTAAGCTAGCCATGGCATAGACTAAAACCTAACAACTTTCACCTGACGTGTGCAAGTAAAATTCTTCCTATGACTATGAATATTTATGCAAACAAAAAATATAAATTGCATTAGAATTTTCTTGCTTTTATAATAAAATGTTTATGCTAGGTAAGTAAGCAGCACTGCTCCCATTGAGATATGAAATGACTAACAAATACTGAATACCAGAGTTTACAAGATGCTTACATTTTTGTGCTGTGTGTGTTTGTCAGTTATATCCCTATTTATCATTTTTAAATGCACATTTGTTTGTCATACTGAAGACTGAACCCATGACCTCACATGTTAGGCAAATATTCTACCACTGAGCTACATTCCACCAGCTTGGGTGTATGATTTAATGTGAATTAAGTAAGAATAATAAATAATATCCCTAAATAGCTAACAGTTAAAGTAAGACTGGCCACAATATACAGTACTAACTCTGTGAAAGAGTGCATTCCTGACTAGCATGAAACACTATGATACATCACATAGATTCTCTAACATGTCTGTAACACAGAGTCCCTATCACCTCTGAGTACTGAAAATGTCCCACCTCATCATCAAGCACTGTCAAGTTATAAATTACTGTTGCTCTGCCAGGGGGAAAGGTGATATTCCCGCTAATTGGACTCAAATCTTCTTCCGGGGGGTTTGGGCCACCTTCTACCTGTAAAGAAGTATGTGATGCCATCAGTAAATACAAAATACTTCACAAGACAGGTAAAGCATTATTGCAGTGTCAGCTGACCATAACCTAAGTTTACTTAAAGATGCTCTGTAAGAATTATTCAAACCTGGATGAAAGACTGCCCTTCTAATTAAGTCAGTGTCCATCACGTAATTATGTCTGTTGACTATAATTATGTTTCTGAGATCTTTTCATTTTTTCTCAACCACTATATTAAATCTAAGAGGGAAAGTCTATACATCTTTCTTCTTGGGAGGAAGGGTATTCAATATTAGTAAATTCCCTCAGAAAATGGGGTCAAACACAAATCAGTTCCACCACTGATCATGTGACCCTTAGAAAGTTATTGAACAACTCTGTGCAGCGTTTTGCTCATATTTAAGATGAGCATAAGAATTTCAATTTCACACGCTGGATGTGAAAATCTAATAAAAGTACTCATTTCAAAAAGTACTGAGTACCCTGTGCCTGCTCTTTTTCAGCTGTTACTAAGAACAGAGCAGTGAACAGAGAAATTCCCTTCTCCTTGGACCTTGCAGTTAATGGAGAAAAACAAAAGCTTAGCAAAGACATGTGTATGTGCTAGATCATGGCAAATATTACGGAGAAAAAGAAATCTAAGATCCTAAGGGAGCCTGAGTGCTGGGGAAGATTGCTTTTTATATGTAGCGCTAGTCACCATAAGGCACACAGAGCAGTGCACATCCACAGCAAGTGTTCCGCAAATGTTACCTATGATTATTTAAACAAAACACAAGCTATATAGATAAGGTGAAAATACTGTAATTTTGAGAGTATATCCTTTCTATAGGCAAATTATTTTCTAATTTTCTCCACATTAGAAGTATCTTCAAAAATCCATCATTAAATGTATATTCCTAAGTGTATGAGAAACTTGAGGCTTCCTATAAAGAACTTGAGGCTTGGGGCTTCCTATAAAGAGCTTGCAAGAGTACTGTATATTTAGTTGGTTTTTACTACATATTTACGCTTTACTGACTTACATGGATAGTCATGTACATAAACAGAACTCTTCAATGTTACAGTAGAATGATGCTGTGTGAGTCCAAGTATTCACTCTTGCAATTCATAATTAAGATAGAAACTGGTATAGGAACTTTCTAATAGTCTAAGGTTTGAAAGTAGAATATTTGATCATGTTTTGGATCTCATGAGATATTAAAAAATCAGATGAAAATTCAAACATGAACTCACAGAGCAGCAGGGTATGACACCATGTTCAGTAAGCAATAAACTGAACATAGAAGCACCCGGGAAGCGCCCTACACTCAGCCCCTTATCCATGCCATACCCATGGTCTCTGTGGCAGAGGCAACCGCCGTTAACACATTCCCTGAGTGTCTTGGGGCAAATTGGGGAAGACTAGGTAGAAAATAAATTTATGCAAACTCAAATAACCTGTAAGTATTTTTTAAACCCTTAAAAATATTTACCATAAGGGCTCTCTGAATTTTACGAAGTTAACAATCATTATTCTGTGATTTATTACTACCCCATAGCTAAAATACTTTGTGTTTCATGTAAACCTAATACACTCAAGTAGCAAGGAAAATCTGTTTATATTAACCATGAAATTTATCAGACAGCAAACATTTTTCATTAAGTGTTCTGTTCCTTGTACAAAGAAACTACTTTTACAATTACAGCCAGATGGTATGGACTCTACAGTGTCACCCTCTAAGGTGATTTCCAAGTAAACTTACCTCGAAGGTCACAGTGACCATCCCATAGGTCCCCTTTTCCCTGATGAGAATGAGAGGCACAGACTCATTTCTGCCCCTGGGCTCCCTCACTGTGACTGAGGAGGGCTGTTGGGAAGAGCAGAGACAACTGGGGACTTAATCAACTGGAGGAGGAGGTGGTAAAAATCTGTTAACTTAAATATGCCACTTCCCACAGCGAAACCAATCCACACTGCACGAGAAGAAGGTGGTATTTCCAGCATTGATTCACTGTAGCTAATAAAAATACTGAAATTTTAAAAAATAATATTGTGACGGGAACATAAAACTAACCAGACAAAGATGTAGGGTCTTCTCCTGATTCTATCACCAAGCATCAGTCCTGGTGAAGAATCTTTAAAGTGATCAGGCTGAAAGAAGGCAAGTTAAATTCCTCTGGGGAACTCCGGGGCTGCCAGAACCGAGGGAAGCCTCCGGAGCAAGGCCGCGGCCCACTGGGACACAGTCACCTCGCCCCTGCCGACCCCTCCCTTGTCGCCGGTCAGTGTGGCCCTGAAAAACAGCTGGCAGTGACTTTCGGCACACAACCACTGCCAGGGGAAAGAGTGAGAACTTCAGAACATGCCAGCCTCACTGACGGAGTCCGGGGCAGGTGAGGCGGCAACGAGAAGCACTAAGTGCACAGTTGCTAGGGCAGCAGGGGCCACTGCTCGGGGTGGTACTAAGTCTCGACACCTCATCTACAGACAGGGCTAAGGGTTTGATGAGACTCCAATCCAATCATTTATCATGTGTGCTTACCAAGAACCTAACACATGCTGAGGACTCCATAAAGGGTGGCTGCTATGGCTGCTGTCAATGCCATCAGTGTCATGTTCGTAATAATAGAACCATCCACGCCAGAAGTCTGACTACTGAGCACATTTCCAGACATGGGACCGACTGCGGCCTGTCAGATGCTGCCTGGCAGCACTGAGACCCTACCAGTCAGGACGTGGACCAATCGCAGAGGCTAGGACCCATCCCTAGAGGCTAAGGGGTATGACTTTAAACAAATCAGTATGAAGCTGGAGGCAGTAAGCATAGAGGGGAAGCAGTATGGAGAAAAATTGAGCAGTTAAGAGAGCCTGTTTCATAACAATTACCTTTCACTCCCATAAAAATGATTGATTAATTGCATTCATGTTTGTGACAATGGAATTCAGGCTACTAAATATCTGCTTATTAAACTGAGGTTACCAAATACCCTTTCAGTGCAGATAATGCAACTATAAAGACCATATAGGTCCTTGTAATTTAAAGATACGGCACTAAGAAAACGACCTAAAGCAATTGACTGCAGCAGCGATTTAAACTGGAAAATAAATAAAAAGCTGGCATCATGTCTTAATAATAACACTTCATCACATGATTTCAAAAGGCTAGCAGGAAGGTTACTGTAGCCTACAACTGTGACAAATTCAATTGTTCTGGATTTAAATGTTTTGTTTTAAGAGCTGCAAACAACCCTCCCAAGGAGGAACCCACCTTCCACATTTGTTTCAAACACTAAAATCTTTTGAAAACGAGTCTGGCCAGAAGCACAGGACAGGACTCGGTATTAAGCGAGAGAAGGTAAACAGGGGTGGGGGTAACAGAGTTCATGATACATGAGTCGGTGGGAAATTTTTAGGGCGTACACTGACTACAGAACTTCATAAAGCTGTAACGTCTGCTATTTGATTCTAAGTACTGTAGGGCTTTCAGCATTCTTACAATGTATCTCCTCACCTCATAGTCACCCCAAACATTCACAAGGGCGTAATAAATGGACAGTGTTTACTTCAAGTGGTATTTGGAGGGATTAAGCAAAGGCATTGGGTACACATTAGAGACACAGTGCAAAATAAGGAAAAACCGAGTCAGGAAAAATGATCAGCAGAAGGAAATTATGAAAAGGGATGACCATGATCATAGAAGCTTTTTCCATTTGCAAAAATTTCAGGTAAAACAAATAGAAGGTCTACAGCATGTGTGATAGGATGGGGTTAATGCAAGTTTTATTTAATTAGCTAAAGACAGGATGACATGAGCTAACCTAAAAAATAATTAAAAATTAGTGTACTAATACCTAACAATCATGAGACTCATCAAGTTGTAACCGTACCATATTAAATGAAATAACTCCAAATGCGTTGTCATTTGATAATATTGTTACAGTACCGGTCCTTGGCCACCCAAGCTTCACACTGGCTGAAGGGTTCTATAATAAAAGTCCAAAAACAAAGTAATAAAATAAATAGAATAAGAATAATCATTTTAATAAAATTTGTATTCAATTATTTAGAACATGTACTAAAATTTTTCTTTCAATGCAGATTAAGAAAACATATTCAAACTAAGTCAACATCTTAAATCCCAAATGAGAATTTTTTAAACTGCAAAACCATCACTTTTAATAATATATAATTATATTAAGTAACAGATGACTAGTATGATATTATAAATTATGTTACAATTACTACAATGTCCTTACTAATGTACAGAATTAAATGTGCAATACAAAAGTCTATTAAGTGTGATTTGTATACTATAGAATGAGCCATATTTAAAAATTATTCTATCAGACAGTCAAATGAAAGATAAAATGTTAAGCAATTTTTCTTATAAAAGTAGAGTTATCTACAATGTTTCTGTTAATTCTCCACAGCAGCAGAAAAGAACATGGAAAAAAGCAAACTTTTTCCGGTATCACATTCATAAAAGTTTCGATCCTGCTGACACAATTATTCTTTAAAACATTCTCAACACCCTTCAGAAACATTAACGACACTGGTGCTAGCAGTCATTGCTTCAACCTAACAAACCAAGCCACAAAGGTCAGGGACATCGTGGGCTATTACGAGTTTCCCCAGGGGTACTTTGACTTATTTTAAGGCAAGGGACCTCCGACTTCCATGCTTGCTTTTTTGCATCATTCTTTGAACTCTGAAGCCATGGTCACTCTTTGTGCCTCTCTAGTAGGGAAGGGATTATAGAGAAAAGGACCAAAGCAAAGACAAGAAGACAAGGTTTCCCGGAGCAGCAAGGTGCAGGGACCCAACCCCAGCTACAGGAGCTTCTGAACAGACCATGGGACGTCAGAGATAGTCGATTCTGGCGTTTATGAAACCGAGGAACAGTCACCTGAGTAGCTCACTGTTGGATCAACACAGAGTTTAAGACCAGGGGGAAGAAGGTCTCACCTGCAATGTTAAGTGGAAAATAAAAGTCTCGTCAGGCTCTGGCAGGTCATCATCACACACTGCTATGTACACCGTCCTGTTTGTTTCTCCAGCAGGGATAAAAGCTGCAGCATATGTGTCCAAAAAGTCGCCAGTGTCTTCCCCCTGCAGCTATCAAATGCAAACTGGAGGTCGTCTTTCTCATTTAACAGAGTTAGCACAGGCAAAACTGACACTGCGTGGAGCAAGGGAAGGAAACAGCAAAGACCCAGTGGCGCTGAGATTTACAGAACGTACAAAAACGTGAATATTTCACAAATGGTAAAAGTCATCTTCAGAAAAGGCTGCAGGAATACATAATTCCACAGAAAAGTATTTCTTTATATTGTAGGAGGAAAAGAAATAATTACACAGAAAACTAATGACTGCAGAGAAAAGTCAAGTGGTAGATTATTTTCTCTGACAGTCAGTGGATCTGGGGTGGACCACAGCGACCCTAACAGGACAACAAACTGCAGCCAAAACTCCCACAGAAGAGGTGGATGCAGCCTGCTGGGAGCTGGCAGTGAAATCAATTCCTTTCCCAAATAGTTTGAGAGAAACTTTTCTTTCCAAAACTCTCCACCTGAAGTTGTATGTGTGTTGTCCTACAGCAATTCCAATCAAGACCTAATTCTTCCAACATTCTAAATTGGTTACTGATGATAAACTTTTCTTAACATTTTAAGATTCTATTGTATAAAATCATCATTGCCAGTAAGATTCTCAGGGAAGTACAATTACAAAATCATGAAGTAACAGTTTATTGTGCAAATTCAAGTGAGATTTCTTTTACTTAAGAACTTGATATGAGTACTTAGGCTAGTATAAATTGTATGTATATATATATATACACATACATATATATACACACACACACATATATACACACACACATATATATATAATGAAGAAAATGTATAAGGAAATTTTAGTAAACTTCTAGTTCTAATTTATAGAGATAAATTGTTTTAAATACTTTAAAATTCAAAATAAATTGTCAAGGGTGCTGAAAGACTTATAAACTACTATGGAAAACGGCACATTATGAAGAGCCACTGAAACAAACAAAAACACAGAAATGAAGCTATAAAAGTCACTTAACAATACCAAATAGATATGTATATAGCCAGTTTCATCAGAATAACATTCTTAACCACAGCTGGAACCTCAGTGAGAGCAGCTGTGAGCTAAGAAGTCATAACGACAGCACTATCAGCAAAAGTGAAAATAAAAGCCTATTAGGATACAACTGAAATAATATTAAAATACTACCAAATGGGATGCACATGCAAATGAAAAATAAATTCAATAAATACATATCTATATATCATAAATAAAAGCTAAAAGCAATATACAAAATTGTGACACTGGACTGATTTCGTAAGTAGCTTTTCTTCTTTTCCGGTTTCTACAGTGTTTCATATTACAGCAATTTACCTTACTGCTCAGATTTTTATTTTTGCAAACAAAAACGTTAAGTACTTGAGTCTCAATAACAGGGACATATACCCACGCCACACACAATCCAGTCAAAAATTAAACTGTATGCAAGACAAATCAATAGTTTAACAAATTCTACTTAACTTTTATCTACATTACTATACTCTCTACAAGAACTCTCTAACTGAAATCATGGTTCTTTTTCTACCGCCATGTTTCCCTTTAAATGGCCACTTAAAATACACAGTCAACAAAAGAGCTACAACCGTTACTTACCGATACCAGTGCAGTAACATTTGCTGGCTCTCCCAGTCTTTCAATGATAAGACGAATAACCGTTGTACTTGTTTCATTAACAACAAATTCTGTGGGCCCAGCAAACCTTATTTCTGTTTGTCCAAATACGAAAGGGATGAGTAAAGCTGAAAGAAGATTTACTAATAAAGTTGTAGAGGGCATCCCTATAGGAAAAAAGAAAAAAATCCCAAGTCATAGGTCCTACATTTTCTTTAGATTCGTGTGTCCACAGACATAAACACAGAGTGCATGATCACACAGTAGACAACAAAGACAAATACAATCAAGTAGTAAACTGTCCAATTCAGAAGTTAAGGTAAAACCTTTATCTCTGCTTTTTTATGGCTCTCCTTTTACTGTTTGGACTGTACTTACTTTTTCTTCATTAGCTTCTACGTTAAAATATTCGTAAGCCAAACTGTATTAGTTTATTTTAAAACTTATCAGCACATGTTAGTCTAAGAAAAACATGGAAAAGCAGAGAAAGTCTACTTTTCTCAGATGAGACGGTTCAGCTTAGCCAAAACTAAAAGTGTTGATGCTAAAGCTTTAGCACCAAATTGCTTTCTTGGTTGGTGCCTACTTTTTCCTTAAATTTGCCTTGAGATTTAGAAAAAAAATTTAGTTATTGCAAGGAATTGCTAATCTTTTCAGAGAAAAAGTAATTTTGAAAACCTCAACTGCTTCCATTTTTTAAAATACTAATTTCACTTCTTAGAAAATGTCTACATTGCTTTAAAATAAGCAAATTGAGCAAACAAGAAGAGTACGTATTACCTTCTTTTCTGTAATTCTATGGCTTTCTTCACACGTGTGTTCATAAGTCGTGGATATTGTTCCTACCTTTCATGCTCTGTGATTCAACTTCATTTAAAGATACAGCACACAGTGGCGTCTTGAAAGCACACTGTTTTGTGATGTAGATGCACCTCTAAACATGTGGACAATTTATCTCATGGATCATTAAGATGCCAATGGATCTATATGAGCAGTCACACGAACGTAACAAGTTCATGCATTTTTAGAGGAGAGTTACATTATGTACTCCAACAGCCAAAATGATTTCTATTTATCTTTACCTTGACCAAGCAGTGATAAAATTTTCATGCATGTGGTATTTCTGTATGACTACGCATAGCTTTATACTTAGGCGTCACCAACTACATGAATTCTTGAAATATTTTAGGGTTTAAATGCAGTTTTATCAGTCAACTCCATTCAAACAATCCAGTGTGAGATGGACCAATGATCTCACACTGTCAACTGCAAAGTCCATAGATAGAGAGATTGGAAGGAAGCCAGGGGAAGCAGGCTATGGAGGACCAGGCCATGTCTTGCACCTGTCTCTTCTCTCCAAGCAAGCCTAGGGGATTTAGGAGAAGAAATTAAAGTTCTCCTTCACCAGGTGCAAACTGTGTCTTGTCTTCTAATCCAGGAATCTTCGTGGAAAACAAAGGGAAAAAACAAGAAAACAGGAAGGAAAAAAGCAAAACATGGGTGAGACATGCTTCCCCACGATTCCTGTGGGTGAGCAGTTCTGAGTCTAATCACAGCCACATGGAAAAGATCTTTTGTGGAATTCTAAAGCAGAATGATTTCACACCTCGCTTAGGACAAACAGTGGCAAGAAATGCCTAGGGGTTATGAAAAAGAATACAGAATGAAGGGACAATAAGGTAGTAACTTAAAACTTGCTACTGAGACTCTGGAAGAAAAGTTTCAGGTCCTTGAACAGATGTGATAGAACTTGAGAGAATTAAGGCATCTGACATTCAAAGTGAGAAAGAGTACAAGTGAGATCACAACATGAGACAGAATCACAAACAGCCGTGCAGATCCCCAAATGGGCCTTGCATAAGAACCAACCCAGGGAGCTGTTACAATGCCAATTCCCGCTCTCAGAAATTCTGTGCAGTGGGTCTGAGCGGGGCCCAGGAACCCACATTTCCTAAGCATCATCGTCCACTCTGATTCAGTTCACTCTTGGGACACACCTAGAAATCTCATCTACTATAGTGAGGAATGTGTCCTCAACTGCACATACAAAAGTTCGTATGTCTAGCTTTAACTGCTGAGTTTTTCTGTGCTATAAATTTGAACTTACTACAGACTTCATATAGGTTTCCTACCTATTCTGATGTCGCATTTATTATTGTATACATTCTAAAGAAAAATCATAATGACTTACAGGAAGTACTCATAAGAGCAAATGCTTTTACAGTTCTGTTTTAGGAAGTATGCAATCTCCACAACATCTCTGTGAAGGTCAGAGTATCACTGACCGTGCTTTATAGCTGTGAAGACTAAGCCAGAGCTAAGCCAGAGACAGGTTAGTTAACACGATAGCCATCCCGCTAAGTAAGCAGCTAAGCAGGTTTGACCCTGGAGTCCATAAGTAGTCTCCCCACCCCTCAATGCCACTATGTTGCCTCTTACACTTTATTCTTAGAAATCTCCAGCTTGGATAACATGGTAAATTGTTTATAAAAATGCTCCCCCCCAAAAAATGCTTCCCAGAATTCAAATACTATGAACTTATGCACAATAACCAAAACTGCCACAAAGCTCAATCACGAGTCTTGTAGAAGTTCATACCTTATTATTCTGATAAACATTATGTGTGTTTAAATGAAGCTACAGTTCCCTTGATTCAATATTTAAAAACATCTTCTAATCTCAGGACCAACGATCTCAAATGTTGCATTCTCGCCACTTCCCAGGCAATGAGAGCTCTGAGAGCTGGGGTTTATGCCAGTGAATGCATTTTAAATTGGTCCACATCAGTACGTGTGAGACTATGCAACATGAACAAGAAGCACGACGTAAACGCTTCAAGCTGTGTGACATCTCCTTAGCTTTCATCTTTCTGCACTGTCAGAAAGGCTGTTGGGGCTACGCTGGCATTCAGGAGAGACTAAAAATGAAAACTAAGTTTGAAAATTTGTTTTCCATTAGAAAATGGTCAGAATTACACGAAAGCTTTTTTTAAAAAGCCCTTTTTCTTAGAGTAACTGGGTAATTTTCCTTTATTGTACTAAAATGTGGTGTTTGGAACTTCTTTTCTCTTTTATTAAACTCAGAAAACGAAGCATTGGTCGCTGACATGATTACTAACATTGCTAGCACTTCATATTGCTTCTTCTCTTCTCCAGTAAGTAGTTTTCCCTTTGCATGAGTCCGGGTTTGCAGTACGCAGTGATGACATCCATGTGGGGAGGGGTCCATGGACACAGCTCTTTCTCTTACTACCCCTTCCCCGCCCCTCCCTGTCTTCCTCTCTTGGTCCCTCTTTCTTTCACGAAAGTTCCATCTTCCTCTTTCCTATTATTGATCTCTTATTTTGCTCTTTATTTATCTACACTTTGGGTTTCTCATATTCACATTACTTTTTCTCTCAGTATATTTAATAAAAATTTTACATGCCCCGTTAGACCACTGATTTTAAATACCTCCTAAGATGAATTTTAGACAACATATTTTTAAGGCTCATAATGTCCAAATTCCTATTAGATCACAACTGTGAATGAAATAATTTTAGCTTCACTGACATTCCCCTCCTCTCTAACAGCGTGGTACTACACTATTCAAATTCTCTCATTTCAATCACCACCCATGCTCTCCTTACACCTTCTGCTCTTGCTTGGTGTGATTCCCAGGAAATTAAAACTTTTCCTGCCAACAGACCTCCTGTCTCTTGTTTCCTGAATCACACTATGAAGTGTCTGTCTTGACAATGCACAGGTATAAACTCTTAAGATTCTTGGATTCCAGTAATCATATTGTCTATCCAACAAGCCACCTAATTCTGCCAAGAAAAAAAGATCAGAACTAAAATCTGGAATACATTTAAGTAGTTCCTCAGGTGCAACAGCAGCTCTCAGCTTGGTATAATCTCATAGACCGAGTGCCTGACAGGGTTGTGCAATATTCGGCACCAGTCACTGAGGATACAACAATACTTAAGATATGAATCTTTGCTCCAAGATACTCCCAGGGACAAGTGCAGGACTCCGAGGAGGGAAACCAAAGCCAAGAAGACAGAGCCTGAGACACTGGCCTATGTAGGGGGTGCAGAGTCTCTAGTTCTGGGGATGGGACTGGGACAACTGCGGCCAGTTTGCCCTACAGTCTGAAAACGAAGCCCACATGGTTGAAAACAGAGCCAAGAGGTAGAAAGGAGAATCAAGTGTAAGTTTACAAACCCAGCTTTATCCTGGATTTTAAAATTTACTACAACAGTAAATTACACGATTTGCTCTAGCTGGCTTGAATTTCTCATCACTTTCAGCACTAATATTTATCTACCGCTCTCCGAGTCATGACACTGCAAACCCACATTAGGCTATGCCAAGCAGACGGTCTCCCTATCCTGTAACATTCTATGGTTTTAGTCCTCTCTAAGCGTTCGTGAAAGACCCCCACACTGGCGCCCTGT
This sequence comes from Dinomys branickii, assembly GCA_004027595.1. Lineage (NCBI taxonomy): Eukaryota > Metazoa > Chordata > Mammalia > Rodentia > Dinomyidae > Dinomys > Dinomys branickii. The sequence continues at coordinate 1,393 of PVLD010014447.1, read as the reverse complement.
CCTCTTCTAATGCGAGCATTGTCTCCAGCTGTACTCAGAGTCTAATATTTTCTGCTCCACCTCAACACTAGTGTGACCAGTAAGGAAGTTCAGGATAAACCAAGGATGTCCTCAGAATAGAAGACAGAAGAATAAAAGAACAACACATGGACTCAGTCCCTGAAAAAGCTAATGCCCTCCTGGTGGTCAACAAGGAAACCCAGCGTTATGCTTCTTTAAACTATTCTGGAATCAATTCCTCTGTACTGTTGTTTTCCAGGGGACTTCCTGACAACCTTCTGGTGTTTGCCCAGCAGTCACCCACAAAAGTGTACCACAACCACTGAATTCTAAATTTTGTTTATCGAGGCTAGTATGTCTTTCCGTATCTAAGATAGGACACCTTAGGAAATACAGTAAGAATCGCATATTCTAAAAAAAAAAAAAAGGAACAGTTTTAGTTTTATTTTTTGTTTATTAATTCATATTTGCAGTACATTAAGATTACTTGCATTGTTAGGAGTTGGTACATAACACAGAGTAATTCTTTTTACTTCTCCTCCCCTCTCTCCCCTCTCGTATCTTCTCTCAACTCTGTAGAAGCAAAAAAGAATAAGGATGGCAATTTTTTAAAATACAGAATTCAGGCCTCCCCCAAAATGGCAATGTAAAGAGAAACACAAGACGCAACGATTTTGTATTCATCTACTTCCATAACAATGTTTCCTCAATGTGAAAGTGAACTGTCCTTATTAACTTTCAGTGTAAGCCCCTGCACAATATCTCTGAGTGAGGGGACACAGTCCTGCGGAGACAGGAGTACTAGTGCAGAACTGACAGCCTCTATTGACCTTTCAGCTCCAGGTTTTGCTGTCAATCCCACAGTGAGCGTCTCCCCACGGTGTGACCAGCAGGTAAGTAATACTGAAAACACGATCCTAACGGAGCAAGGTTTTCAAGTTTAGAATTACTTAAATTCTATTACATTTACTAAGGAGCATTCTAAAACTATAGAATTACTCCTCTGGAACAAGAGAAGTTTCACTCTTCATAGTATCAATTATTCAGCCACTAAGAATTCTTAATCTATGGCATTTGTATTTAGCGAATACTACAAAAAAATTAACCTTTATCCTTTTTATACCAAAATAGAAATAAAATTTTCAGCTTTCAAAAAAAAAAAACCAAATGTTACAAAGAAAAGGAATGTTCTTAATATATGACTGTTTCCAATTGACAAAATTTTATTCCTTTTTATGGATGAACAATACACTCACAAACACACACGCGCGCACACACTTAGTTTACTTTTATCACCTTCGTATTTTGAACTAATTTGTCTTCACTTTTTTATGTACTTTCATATACTAATCATAAGAGGAGCAGTAATAATAACTGACCACTGAATTAGGAG
>PVLD010014446.1:38041-52433 GCA_004027595.1 Dinomys branickii | reverse complement strand
ATATATGAATATACATATGTGCAGGAGGGCTAACATGGTTCTACTATTGTATTATATCACTTAATGCTAAGCAATAATCGATGACAGGATATTAGATTAATAGTGTATATCTGTATGTGTTATCCTGAACACACACTTCGAAGATATCAATATGTAAAGCAGCAACAAGCGGTGTTTTTTTTTGTTGTTGTTGTTGTTGTTGATGTTGTTGCTGTTGTTGTTGTATGCCTGTTTTGTTTCTTGTCTTTGGATTTTTGGTTTTTGTGTTTTTTTTTCTGTTGTTGAGAGGATTAATTGTCTGACTAAATTTGCATGTCTGTATATGGGTTCATACATTTACAATTCGAAGATATCAATGGATAAAGCAATAACCACTGTTGAGACCATATCACCTTGTCTATAGATTAGTTGTGATTGTACTATTTTCCATGATTATTGGTGTCTGTTTGTCAATATGTTTTTGTACTTTTATGTTTCTAAAATAAAAAAAAAAGACAAAATAATATGATTTAAAAGAGGTTGTTGTATTATATATTATTATCTTCAAATATGTTGCTCAGATTATCAGATGTAAGAATGGGAGATTGCTCAAACCATTAAAGAGAATAAGAAAATAATTATTAGATAAAACATTAGAGATAATACAGAGTTTCACTAGACGAGATGGTAGGAATTCACCGTGGTAGTTCCGTTTATTGTTGCCTTCAAATCAGTTGCACAGGTTACCAAATACAAGCATGAAAAATTGGTTAGAACATAAAAAATTTCAAGCATTAACTGTTCCTTTCAATATACCATCAGACATCAGCAGTACAGTTATCACAGCTCTACTATATATATTTTTTGCCTTCCTCCTTTTCTTCTTTTTAAAAAATAAAAGAATGAAAACATATTAACAAGCATACATACATGTACAAACTAGAGCAATACAAAACAATACATGCAATATTGAAATTCAGACAAGGTGATAGGAAATTCACAAGGGTTGTTGTATTACATATTGATTTCTTCAAAATGGTTACTCAGGAAAACAAATATAGACATATAAGATTGGGCATGTAATTAATCTTTAACTGTTCCTTTTAATAAAGTGATAGAAGTCAGTAGTACAAATATGTTAGCTATCCTGTGTATACATATATACATAATTTCTCCTTCTTTCTTTTCTCTCTTCTCTCATCCCAGTTGTTCTTTACTTTTGAGCATTTTCCTTTCATTTCACAATGTCTATCATACCTCCTAGTTTTTATTCACTCTTTCAGGTTCTTACACTAGTGAGACAATACATTGCTTATGCATGCAGGTCTAATTTATTTCACTTATGAGTAGGATCTCTAGCTGTGACCATTTACCTATGGAAGCCTCGAGTTTATCTTTCTTTATTGTTGAGCAATATTCCACTATATAAAAAACACTACAACTTTTTTATCCATTCCTCAATGTGCGGTCATTTGGGTTGCTTCCACGATTTAGCTATTACAAATTGCGCTGCCGTAAACACGGGTGCACATATATCGCTGTGATATATGTTTTCAGATCTTCTGGGAAAATACTAAGAAGGGAAATAGGTGGATTAAATGGGACCTCTAGGCTTAGTTTGCCGAGGAATCTCCAAACCGATTTCCACAGTGGTTTCACCAGTTTGCATTCCCACCAACCATGGAGAAGAGTTCCTATTTCTCCATAGCCTCACCAGCGTTTGTTATTGATTGATTTCTTAAGGATATAATGTCCATGAGGAGAGGAACCCAGAGGCTGATAAATTATGGATATTCAATAAAGCATTTTGAGTGAAAAATAGAAAAGCAGTTAAATACAATCAAATCTTTAGGTAGCATATTTTCCCACACAGCAGAAAAGAATCTTAGTAAATAAATACAGAGAAAGAATCTAAACATGTTGAAAATTGAAGTGCAAATCTGTGTACTTAAAAAGGAATTTCTATTGGGACTCAAATTCTGTCTGTCAAAACTGAATAATATATTCACTATATGTGAAAAATAGCTCTCTGACCTAAAGATATAATGGATTAAAGAGAGACATCTTCCCAAGGGCATATGGAGCAAGGTGCTGCTGTATGATTAAGACAAGTATATCTTGTATAAAATTAGGCACCTCCTTTGTAATATTTAGTTAATATTTTCATACCTGGGGGAACCATGTAATTCAAAAGAGCAATTTTTTTGAATCATATTAAATGTCCCCTCAGATGTCCCCAAATTAGTCTTGTGTAATTTTTCAATCAACTGTCAGTCTGAAGAGTATTTGGATATTCTAAAGCATTTATTCAAACTTCAATTTCCTCCCTCAAATTCCAAGTCACTAACAATAAAACAATATACATTTTGATTAATAGCAATCACAACTATTATCATAACTATAATACATAGGATAACTTCTGCATACTATATATGATTCTGGGTATTTTACATACATCATTTTATTTAATGTTCACAATGACTCTATGAATTAGTTATGATCATCATTTTGTGGATGAGCAAGTTAAACTCACAAAAGTTAAATAATTTGCTCAATATATTTATAGCTCATGAGTTACAGGCCTGGGACATAACCCTAGGTCTCTCCAACTACAAAATCCAAGTTCCTAACCATTAAATTATACTATTTGATACTACATTGGTGTTAGGCCATTATTTTTCAGTACATGTTTATAAAGACTGGGTACTGTACTGCATGTAGGAATAAAATAGTAAATGAGACAAAGCCTCCTCCATGCTGCTTACATTCTAGCAGAGAAGACAATGAAACAAATAATAACAGTATGATAACTGCAAAGATGGTGAATGACGAGATTGTGGAAGATTACAAAGCCAGTACATTCTATTTTTTTTTTATAAAGAAGATAGTAGGGAATTGGCACTGGATGCCGTATAACATAACGTTATCTTCATATTTGTTATAACAAAAGCAATAAAGGAAATACCAAATTACAGAGGAGACAATAGGGAACCATCAGTAGATGCTGTATTACAGTGTTGTCTTTGCATTTGTTAACATAAAAACACTAAAGGAAATACCAAATTACAGAGAAAATAGTAGGTGGTTACCACTGGATGTTGTATTACATAATGTTACCTTCATCTTTATTACTCGGTTATATAGATGATAGCTCATTTAAGTAATCAATTTTTCTCCACTTCACCACCATTGTTCTACCACCCTGTCAGTGATCTTCCCACTGGTAATAACTGCACTTTTGGTTTATTTACTCCCTCATGCTCTTACTTTGGGCAGAGACTTGGCTGCTTCTAAATATGCTGTATATTACGTGGGTGTACACAAATTACTATGGCAGGAAGCGGAGAAGCACCCTTTGGCAAGCCCTCACAGCTGTTGAGTGTCTGGTGCAGTAGGTGGGGTTACACAGCAAACTGCAGGACTCTGTCAGCGCATCTGAGTTTATAGGCTGAGGCAAGTCTTCAGGGCCTTCCTGGGGGCCAGGCCAAGCACCTGGCATGCCCTGGTAGCCAGTTGGAGCACCTGGCATGCCCCGGAAGCTGGGCGGAGCACCAGGCACACCTGGGGGGCCGAGTGGGGCTCCAAGGGCGGGGCAGAGCCCCTGGCATACCCCGGGGGCCAGGCAGAACTTCTGGTACACCCCTGAAGGCCAGTTGGAGCACCTGGTACATCCGAGGACCAAGTGGAGATCTGGGGGCCGGGCAAAGCACCTGGCTGCCCCCTGGGGGCCAAGTGGAGCTCCAAGAATGGGGCAGAGCACCTGGCACACCCCAGGGGCCCAGTGGAGGTCCGGAGTCAGGACACAGTGCCTGGCACACCCCAGGGGCCCAGTGGAGTTCCAGGGGTGGGGTGGAGCTCCTGGCGTGCCCCAGGGGCTGGGCTGAGTGCCTGGCACACCTCCGGGGGTGGGGTGGAGCTCTGGGCTCAGGCGAGTGCCTGGCATGCCCTGGGGGCCGAGTGGAGTTCTGAGGGTGGGGCAGAGCACCTGGCACACCCCAGGGGCTGGGTGTAGCACCTGGCATGCTCCCAGTGTGGGGTAAGCCAATACATTTTAAATTGAAATAACACCACAGCTCACCCGTGGGTTGGGTAAGCCTGAATCAATTTTATGTATCCATCAGTTCTGTAGGGGCAGAATTAATGAATAAACCTGACCAAACATTCAGATGGATTTTAATAAGCTATAATTTTTATTAGTAACATTTGCCTTCTCCACAGGATGACACTGGATGCTAACTATCCTGCTAGATACTTGCTGAAACATGCAACTAAAGAAGTGGAAGTTTCAGTAACTATTTCCATTTTTTGGAAAAAAAGAACTTATAACTTCATCTACTTAACACTTGTTAAATATGTATATGAACTTCAATGAATATATTCTATAAATTAAATTAGCAAACTAAATTTTATAAATGTTAGCAAAATCATGGAAATCTTCAAAGAAGGTAAGGGTGATGTAAATTAATGATTCACTTTGGTAATATCTTAAGAATCTACTTTAATGATGCAAGTCCCTTTCTAATTTCATTTAGAGACTTGAAATGCCCATTTCTATTGACATATGTATCATTATTTGTCCTATGGATCTGAGAAGGAAAATCTATCTTCAAATAATAATATTGTTACAATGACTATAATCATGTCTATAATCCTTAAAGGCATAGTGTATGTCAGGCATTGTGCCATGTGTTTCCTAAGCATTTTCTCATTTTCATCTCATGATTATTATCATTGCTATTTTAGATGAGAAAGTGGAAATTCAGAAAGATGATCTGTTATATCCAGGAACCTGGATCTGAGCTCAAGAACCCAGATGATAAAGCACAGAGTCCTAGTCACTGAAGGCATTGGCAAGCACCAGTAAAACAGTATGTAAGGTGCTTTCAGTAATTTGCGAGGACTGCATTCATCAGAGAAGTTGGTTTTTATACACATGACCAAACATTTCATTGAAAACCAGCTTTAGAGGAGCTGAAAAGCAAACTTCAACAAATATTTCCATCTCCCTGTCTTCTGCCCTCCTCTCTCACTCATGACCTGTCTGTTTCTCTCTGTCTCTCTGTCTCATTCTCTTTTCTTGCAGGTGGTCATTTCCTCATCATGTGGACACTGTCTGAACCAGGTATACACCTATCATTTCCCAAAATACTCTTCCTCAATGATTCTCTACTTTCTGAGATAGTCACTGTGGTCCAATTGCCCCCATAATCTACTAAAGATTGGCAAATTTATTTAAATAAAACATATAATTGTTCTTACAAAGGAAATAAAAGATCAGAGGGAGTTTTAGGAAATATCTGTACAAAGATATCATTTACTGCCCATAATCTTTCCTCAGAGACTGAAGTTCTTACCCTAAGGGTGGTATGGATAGTTTATGAGGAATTAAGTGCAACTTTTTACATATATGATGACCTTCATTGGGGAAGGGGAAAAAGTAAAATATATGATTTGATCAGATTCAAAAAAGAGTCTGGTACATGAAGAATAAAACATCTATTTAAAGGAATGTTTAAAATTTTTTCTACAACTCCTTAGAAATTTTGTCATGAACTATAGCATCCCCTATTATTTTCTCTTTCTTCAGTCTTACCCACCATGCCAGTCTTGCTCCTAAGGCACTTCACCCTGCTGCCATCAGACAGCCTTTTTCCTGACTCTTGTGCTGCCTACTTTCTTGCCAGAATTTGCTGGTAACTCCAAGGGAGAAGCCTTGTCTGTGGTAATCAAAAGGCTGGAGAAAAGTATCTAAATTCACAATTCTTTAACCCCACATGGCATGTCAGCTGCAGTCTGTTCAAACCTATTACAGGAAAAGCTGTGTTATCTGGCACTTCCTCAACAGGAAAGAACTGGTAACCAGCATTTCTAAATGCCCTAATACAAATTCAACCACACGGACACAACACTTTGAAAGAGACCTGACCAACATGCAAAGCTAAAAGTCCTTGCTGATACCTTGAGCTAAGCAGCATAATTCCAGTTGCAAAATAAAATCAATCCCCTAAACTTTACACAGATTGAAGCAAAACAAAAGGAAAAGCCATATAAAGGTAAAGATATTTGAAAATACCAAGTTAAGAGTGGGAACCAAGAGAGTAGAAGTAGTTCTACAACCTGAGAAAGTACTTCTTAGAGTTTAAAATGACAATAGTTATTATATAGAGATGTGGAATCCTGTGTAACACATAATGTTAAGAAAAAAGTCGGACATACAATTATAATGAATACAACTGTAGAAACGTGTACACTTGTGAAAAATAAATGGCAAAGGATATATGAGACTAAATAATTCTTAATTTTAAGGTACCACAACTAGGAACATTTTTTAAAAACCAATAGAGCTTCATTGGCATATTATGTTTACTACTTAAAGGGGAAAGAGAACAACATCTTCCACTAAGCTAGAACTCCCAAAATTCATTAAGCTTACAGTAGCAGTTAATAGAAAACTACATCTGAAGTTCCTTTTAAATCATTTGGCTTACTATACCTAGAAATTAAATCTATTGTATTTCTATTAAAACCTAGCACTTAAAATATTGAAAGCATGGGAGTAACATTTTTCAGTGGTAATTTCTTAGGAGAAGTAACCCAATTAAAAATATTTACAGGGCTTCCACTGTACACTTAGCTCTGTAAAATGACAAAGAAGTAGATTTAGATGTTGACTATTGGCCTACTCACTGCCTCCCAGGACCCATTCACCTGAGTGTGACCTCCAGACTCCCCGGTACGGCAATGTTGCTTTTGCCTTTCTGTTGTTCTGGAAATGTGCTTCTACCCTAAATCAACTTTCCATTTGCCACATGGTAATCCTTTGTGACTTCAAGTAGCAATCAATGGGAGTTTTAAAAATTTGCTGATGACAATATTCTTCCCATTTATTAACCTTCTAGCTTACTATCGGGTGCAATGGTAAAAGCAGTGCTACAAGACAAGCTTAGTGAAGACACGTCAGTGCCTAAAATCCATCTTTACCTCCCTCTAAATGCTACTTATGCAGTCCAGGTTAGGACCAGGAGGCCAATGTTCACCTGGGCTTATTTTGGTCAAGGTTCTCCCTAGGCCTGACAAATGAACCTGAACTACAATCTACTCATATTTTTTACATACGATATATAATTAGTTAATTATTATATGCAGAATTATAGTACACTACTCAATGTACAAATTGATAAATTTAGAGCAACATTTCAAGAAATATAAATGTTTAATCTAGTCCTTGGTGACAATTATCCTGATACTAACTAAACAATTATTCCCTGATTTGTGTCATTTGAAATTCACTTTACATCTATGAGCCTCCATAATCTCAATTCCAAAATCAGAATACAGTTCCTTGTCTCCCCAAAAGTATATGGAGCCAAATAATCTGAGATCCTTCTATTGCTTTGCCAAGGTGAAGGAAAGATGACGTCTAGTGTGTCTTTAGGATGGATTTAAGCCTCCAAATGTATACTGTCTTAGAGAGTATTACTTCCCTCAAATGGGGAGCTCACTGGCCAAACTGAGTGCTCTATCAGGTCTTAAAAGTGGACAGTTTTTCTGCTTTACATGCCTAGGGTGGAGAAAGTATAGCTTCAATTGCCCTTTTATCATAGAATCATGGCTGTAACCTGTCTAGTTAATATACAGCTTTCAGATGACACTGGAAGTTGTGTCAAATGACACTTCTGCTCCCCATTCTAGAAAAAAAAAATGTGGTTATGAGAAGGATGAAAGAAATCAAAGCAAAATACTAAATGAGTACTCCATACAAACAAAATAAATACCTAAATCATTTTTCTACCTCTGAATCTCTTCTCATACATGTCAGTACACCCAAAATGACTTGTAGTGGGTCCAAATTCTCCCAAATGGTGAAGGTGCTTACTTCACCTCGAATAACACTGCCAAAGGAAGAAAGAGAAGGTGCTATGGTTTAGACAACAGATTTGTAGAGTTCACTTTCTAGCAGAAAACTCAGTTTTACTTTCCCCAATCTTTTAACTTTTACTGACAAACGTTTATAGACAGCTGATGTCGCAAATGGGAAAGAAGGGAGAATTCCAGGGCAAAAAGTGTCCCCAGAAGCTGCTGGAATGCCGTTGGAGTTCCAGAGTTGTAGTCACCTAGCCAAAAGTTAGTCCCTTTCCCAAAATGCTGCTGTCCAATAGAAAACCAGAAGCTCATGATTCTCAGGAGGCAGGACTTAACTTTTGTCAGGCTAATGCCAAAACTGTTAGTAATCTAAGGTCTATCTGCTCAGGTCCATTTGCTTACAGTTGGTCAATCAAAAGAGGCCATTTGTTTTGATGAAAAGTAGAAAGAATTTATGCAAATCTACTTCAGAGAGGTTGGAGAGGCCTTATTGTCTCAAATCACCATTTCATTGGGTATAGGTGTGTCAGGGTCTTTGCCATAGCAAAGAACAGAAAGGAAGGGGACTACAATGAGATAATATGCAACCTGAGGCTCACCATTTCTCCCAACCATCTTCCCCTTCCCCTTTCCCTGTGGAAAGGAAACTGAACTTTGACTTCCTGTGGCCAGAATATGTGAATTCTGTACATTTCTCTGGGCTGAAGAGAGGTGAGGGTGACAGTTTATGCCCTAGTCCTGAGCAAGTTTGGAGAAGTCACTTGTCTCTAAAGAATAAAATCTAACTTTTTAAAGTTTGCTGACACATGATTTTAGCCCAATGACCTCCAGAACTGTAAGATAGTAAATTTATATTGCTTTAAGCCACTGAGTGTGTTGTCCTTTTGCTATGGGTATCATAAAAATCTGCTACAGTTTTCTGTTATCCTCTCACCCTAGGGCTTCAAACCCAGCACCTCAGCATTTTAGATTTTCCATATGTGGGTGTTGCACAAAATTCTGTTGAAGGTCAGGATTCCAAGATGGCCTGGTTCATTCCCTCAAATATGCCCACCATCCTACCTTTTTATAGATTCCTCACCCTCAGCCACTAGGGTTCACCTAGCATCCTTCTAGCTTTCCTTCAAGAACCACCTCCGATGTACTCTTTCTCTGTCTCTACCCTACTCTACTCCAGGCACAATTAATTGCTCCTTCCTCTCAGTGTCATGTTTCATACATGATTTTCTTGCTAACAGTTGACAAATCCTAGGACTAAGGTCATCAACAGCTCTTTAACAAGGTGTCTAGTAGAGTGTTTGCACATAGTAGGTGCTTCTTTTCTGACTGCCATGTCTGAGTAAGACTTTGCTTACTATATTTTCAGTTACATTCTCTGTTTTGTTTTTCCTGGCACTTATGATAACTTCTAATCCTGGATTTATTTCTGTATTTACTAACTCTTCTCTACTGGATTAAATTTGAGTAGAACCTATCAGCCCTGTTTACCATGGGATCTATAGCATCTGCCACAATATCTGCCACAATGTGGGCTGTTAAGTATTTAAGGAGTCAGATCAATACATTGCTGAATGTGTTTCGTTTTGTTTAATTTTTATCTGGGAGAATGGGATCTATTTGCACAAGTATAGATGTTGGGAGGTACAGAAAGAGTTCTACAGCTGAGAGGGACAGAGATCATGCCCAGCTGCCCACTTCTAACTCACAGTACCCAACCCTACTGTTGCTAATGGGAATAACCAGGTCCTGTCTCACTGAAACAGATGTTCACTCCCCAAAGAGTGAATAGATGGAGTCCTGGAACACAACTTTGAAAGTTTGCCAAATTCCAATATAATTTGTCACTGTGTACTGGAGGCATTTACCTAAGAATAATTAGCAGCCCTTCTGTGCATCAAAAGTGAGCAAATCCTGAGCATCCCTGTAGGGATCTATGACTTTGTTCTCAAAACTCATCAGAGAAGATGCTTTTCAATTTTAGTGGTAAAGTCAGTACTCTGGCAAACACCCATTTTGCATATTGAATATTCTTTGTTTGGCAACTAATAAGTTACCACAGATAAAGGGTTCATATGAACTCATCAGGAAATCCTAGTCAGAAATGTGCTCCCTTCGAAGTTCTTTTATAACACAAACATATTTATGGGAAGGAAGTGTTTTAGACAGATAATTCTTCTGAGTTAGTTTTTCCTTAACCAAGCCCATACGTAAAGAAAGGTAAAATACATAGCAACGTATGTAGTATGATTTAAGAAACGTCATAAAAATTTGCCTTCAAAAATACTTTTCTAGTATTGGCACCATCTGCAAGTTCACCACTTGACAGTCTCCCTTGCTTACTGTATCACCACATCCAGTTAAAAAATAAATATCTCAGGGTGGCAGTGTGGATCAGTGGTAGAGCATGTGCTGATTATGTACAGGCCCTGAGTTCAACCCCTGGGGCTACATTTTAAAAATAAATTTTAAAAATTTAAAAATTAACTCCTTGAGCATAAACATTATATGTCATAAGCATGAACTAATAATAATAATAACAAGAATGAAAATTGGGAAAGGGGATTTAGAGGAGGATGGGAGGAGGTAGGTGGGAAGGGGAAGGGATTAAAAAATAAGCTGTATTATGTACATGTACCTCCCTCAAGATGAATGTCAATGCCACGTACTGCAAACATGGACCTGGAAAAGACAGGTTTTATACCTAATTATGAATAATATTATGATTCTTGATTTGGGACAAGTCTAACAAGGGAAACAGAAAAGGGAGGACTTGAAAATGTGTTTCTGCATATCATAAGCATGGGGGAGAGTCTGGACTGTACACAATAGGTAAAGAAGAGAAGTACATGGTAGCAGGGGTGAGAGAGAGCTCTGTTGGGAGCAAAATATCTCTGCGCATAGATTTGCCCAATCCTATACATCCCTGAGAATGCTAGGCTTAAACATTTTCTCTCATGTATGTTTGACATATAAGCATGTCCAGGAAAAAATGATGAATCCCTTTCTAAAACAGGTCCATGACACCTGATAGTACTGAGGTCAAGGCCATCACTTAGAAAAATTTTAAATCTGATCATATTTTCTTAAGTTTCCCCAGCAGCACCCTTTTCTGGTCTTCCCCTCCCCCACCCCAGGTAGTGGTATTTCTGCTGTCCTTACTTGAACTTTTAGGAAATGATTTTAAAGCTCTGAAATTACTCACTGACATGGTTTTCTATCTGGTTGTGAAATGAAAGAACTTAATGCTTACTAAAAAGCTGTGAAAATTGTTGGAAATTGTTGGAAGGGGGATATGAGATAAAAGTAAGAGTTGCATGAATGAGAAGCTTGCCCTGAATTCCTGTACTTAGACAACAATCGTCTTAATTCAGTGGGCAATCTTAACATCAACTTCCTGATGTAATTCAACATAAAGTTCCCAGTGTCATGTATAGCACAACTTTATCAAAAATGTTTGGTTTAAATCTAATCAAGTCTTTATATCTAATTTTCAGTTGGGAGGAAATAAAATGGATATAAAAATCAACTAAACAGCACTTCAAGTTCAAGAAAGCCTAGAAAATGAGTGGCCTGTTCTTTCCAGAAAATTGTTATTATGGATGCTGGGGATCAAACCCAGAGTTTTGTATATAGTATGCATGCACTATATTATTTGAACTATACTCGAACCCAGAAAGTTCTTACAATAGAGGAAAGGAATTGTTCTAGATTAAAACATACTTTAAAATTAGATCTACCATAGGGTACTGGATAGAATCCTGGTTTGAACAAATAATGATTAAGAATATTTTGGGTACTATCAAAATTTGAGCACTCTTGTATATTAAATGATCTTAATTACTGTTTTAGGTATGTTCATGTTATTTTGACACTGAATAAAGTAATATATTTCTTTTTCTACAGATCCACTCCAAAGTATTTATGGTTAGAATGTCATATTTACTATAATGTATTTCATCATAAAACAAAGTCCTGCTGGGGATATAGCTCAGAGGCACAGCTCCTTGCTTGGCAAGCCCAAGGTCCTGAGTTCGATTCCCAGTACCAAAAAAAAAAAAACCCAAAAAACTGAAGTCCTGAAATTGTACTATACTGGTTTTTGTTTATTCTATTTGTGCTTAACAACAATAAAAATGGTCAAAACATTGGCCAGACACTTCCAGTATAAACACGTGATCATTACCTGAGCTTTGTATGCAGATAACCCTTATGACACTTCTCAAATAACACCAGATGAACTAAGAACAAAATATAGTCTTGAATAAGTTTGCCAGAAACTTTCTACCACTTTTATTTCTGTGCATATATATTATAGCATAAAAAGGAACATCCTATTTATGTAGTAATTTAAATAGACCTGTCAGTTCAGCTCTATGAACAATCAGTAAAATTTAAAGTGTAGAATATTAAAGTTCAGAATCAACTAACAAATATTTGAAGAAGAGTACTTCAAGTCCAATAAGAAAAGAGCTTATAATACTCACTAGAAACTAAATGATTGTCTGCTCTCAAAAATACCAGAATCCTGTGTTCAAGTCCCAGTGCTAAGTTGTGCCATTTCTAAGTTGTGTTCTCACAACAAGTAGTTAAATTTTAGAACTTCAGTTCTTTCAAATAACTGTATTTGACACACAGGATCATAGTGTGATTTATGAAATAATGCACATCAAGGATTTATTATAGTGCCTGGGATTTGCTCAGCTCTCAATTAATGAGAGCCATTTTCCTTATCTCAAAATCAATGGTTTTTAATTACTGGTCCACCTATAGGCTTTGGAGACTCCATGATTCCCATGAAATTAAATATAAAATTCTGTGAATTCTCATTTTTTTCAGAACAAGGTGCTTCATTTTTAATCAAATTCTCAGAAGCACACAGTCACCTCAAACATTTAATATTCAGTGCTCCAAAGGCATTTTCTTAATTAATCAGTTTCAGATATGTAATGTGACTCTATTGCTTCTGGAGACTGATTGCGAAAAATTATGTTTCCTGTCAAATTGTTGTCACTACCTCTCCTAACAATAGTTGGTTTTTGCTAAGTGTCAGCAACCAAGAGAAAACAGAGAGATTGACAAAAGATAGGTCAGAGAGAGACCTGATCTTGGGAGCAGGCCCAGCAAGACTGTTCACAAAGGGCAGAGATATCTTTTTTCCTGTCTAATCCTTGTTGACCCTAGAGAGGGCGGCCCTGATTAATGACTTGTTGTAACATTTTTAAAGGTCAGTTTATGTAATGAAGGTACCATGGCCTAGCTACATCATTAGCGAGAGCAGCTTTCATCAGGAAAAATGGCATAATACTTGTCTGAAATTCACACATTACCCAGAAGCCTTTGGCTTTTTGAAAATATTAATAACTTTTCTGAATCTCTTGATAATAATTTTCAAGCAGTACAGTTTTAATCTGGCCTTGCTTCTACACCACTGCTGCTAACATCTCCTTACAGGCAAATCCCTGCAGAGTCTGCAAGTGTGGCAGAAAAAAAGACATGTCTGTAATCAATGATTAATCCTATTGACCATGATTAACACTTCTATATGCCATCCTACCAGGTCTGAATGCTGTGTCATGATTCTACATGTCACTGTGCATTCCTCAGAGGATCACTGTCTCTCTCAAATCTCCTCTCAAGGAGTTACAAGATTCTGACACATAGGTCACATCCATTATAAAGATCTTGCATTTCTCACGCCAGCTAGGGTTTTTGAAATCTCTGATGTGATTTTACTCTACATTTGCAATGCCTGGTTCCATATAATTCTGAGTAGATACATAGGAATCTAGTGGTCAAATGGTGTATCCTCAGAACAATAGACTAAAATGTCAAAAACTGCCCACTTCTGGACATGCACAGAATATGACTTGGAGCAAGACAAGTCACTCATACATTTGACAAGTATCTATTGTGTACCTACCAAGTTCTAGTCACTGCACTAAGTTCAGGGGATATAGGCTAAAGACATTCTTTCTACCCTTCACGAGGTTACAGTCTAGAGAAGAGCCAGACACACAAGCTGAACATGTCAATAAAGTGCAAAAGAGATATTTATGACAGGAATAATTACAGAATACTATGCACATTATCAGAAGCAGCATCATAAAACAGTGCATCTAAAGTAGAAATTACCCAGAAGCCTATGTGCATGGTGAAATGTTACAGACAGGGAATAGCATGTGCAAAGACTCAGAGGTAAAATGGAGCACAATATGTATGTGGAATATGTATGTGTCCATGGCTTGTCTGTAAAAGTTAAGATACGGAGTCCAAGAACTGTGGGAAAAGACAAGATAATCATGAAGGTTCTTAGAAGCCCTACAAAAGTGTATAGAGTAGCGAGAAGGCATGAGGAGACATTAAAGGGTATGTAAGCCATGGGAACATGATAGGAATTGAGTTTTGTAAAGGTAATGTTTGCTGTAATGTAGAAAATAGATTGAATTAAGGCAAGACCTAGGGCCACAGGCCAGGTTGAATGTGATTAAAGTGATCTAAGTGAAAGATGATGGCTCTCCAAACTAAATTCTGATACTGTGGCAAATGCTGT
>PVLD010014446.1:0-37941 GCA_004027595.1 Dinomys branickii | reverse complement strand
TTCTTTACCTCAATTCAAGACAACTTTGAAGGACAACTTTAGCTTGTGAGCTCCTTGTGGAACCACCTAAAGTCTTTGTTGTGACTGCTTCTCTGTTCAACGGCTCCCTCTGCCCAGTCTTTCTTCACTTACTTCCTTATAGATTTCCACCTGACAGTGCTCCCCAATAAACTTTCTGCAGGCAAACTTTTGCCACAGTCTATTTGCAAGGGACCAGGTCAAAGACAGAACCTCAGTAGTTCTCGTCTATAAAATGAGAGGGTGGATTGGATGCTTACTATAAACCTTTCCTGTGTGCTCTAGTATTCCATGGATTTGGGGATTCTTTGACAATTCTTGCAGCTGCTTCAAAACAGCAGGAAATTGATATGACAGATGCTTAATTTTAACAAACCCAGCAGGACTCACCAAAGTAATTAGAAATGTTTTGCAAACATACCACCCACAAGTCTTGGACCCAGTTGGGGTTGACACTGTCTACTTTTATAGATATAAAATGCTTTATGGTTTGCATCCCAAAGCTTGCTTCTTATAAAAAGTACTGCAACTTCCTATGGACCAGCATGAAACAGTGTTGTTATCTTTTGCTGATACCAGAACTAAAAGCAGTAAGTCCTGCACTTTTCTAAATGCACTGCAAAGCTAAATGTATGATTAATATATCAAGTTGTATATTGCTACTGTGACTCACTCCTCTTCCTTCAAAAAATGTTCCTCAGCGAAATACAACCCGAGTACAGAATTCTTTTGTGAGGTATTATAGCTATATCTCACTTTTATCAATGGCAATCCATTCCTGTACTCTAAATTATTTGATTCTGACCATTTTAGCACAGAAGCTTCATGCAGACTTTCTGTGATTTATAAAGGGCATATTCCTGTAAAGAACTTTTTAAAATGTATATTTCCAAAGTAAAGTTCCAGGCCTAAAAATCTGAGAGTTGCAAAGAGCTTCTAGAAATCTGGATCTGGAGTTTTTAACCTAGGGTCCCTAGAATCATGACCAACTTTAAGGATCTGTGACCCCAAAGTTTTGTGCAAAATTTTGTGGTTAGATGCCATAGCTGTTATTAGAGTATGTACTCAAATACAGAGGAGTTTGTTGGTCCTGAAATGTTAAGAACCATCATCTACACTGAACATATTGCTTCATACTTGATGAATCCAGAGTTCAGAAAAATAAGCCCTAGATGACTCATCCAAGGCCAACTAGTTTATTAGCAGCTCAAGGAGCACTAGACCTCTTCTTTGCTTCCTTTCACTCTAGTGAGTTTTCTGCTCCACTAGGCTTTAAAGACATTTCAAACCAAGGCATCTTTACTAACACATTATAATCTCCTCCCTCATCACATCAACACATTTCTACTGCCAAGAAAATGTTTCCTCAAAGTAAACCAAAGCCTTCTGCCAGGCTGAATAACTTTTATAATACCTCCTATTTATTTATCATTTTATAGTTTTCAAAGCACTTTCATGCACATGACCACATTTGATTTGAAAATCCTTTCAAGTTAAGAAGCTAAGAGGTAAAAGCACAGACTCTAGAATTGGGCTGCAATGGCATAGAAACTCGCCCCAGCTGCTATCAGTTGGATAACCCTAAGCAAGTTACCCAGCTCACTGAGCCTCCGATGCCTCGTCCATAAAATGAAGGTGATGGGTACACCTATTTCACAAACTCACTGTAAAAAGCTAAGTTAATACCTGCCACACAGTATACAGTTAATAAATACTAGCTATGATTATTATGCTTATTTGCATTCGCCAATACTTTTTAGACTATTAATGAGAAACAATAATATTATGTAACTTCCTCAGGTATGCCCTGTAAATAGTGGATCCAGGACTCAAACATAAGGTGTTTTAATCCAAAGCCAAATTTTTTCAAAAACATAACATATAGGATTCTGAGTACACATTTAACAACCATGAAGAAATCAATTTCCCAAATGATTAAAAAAGCTATTTATTTATATGCATTGACAGGCTATATATCATCACTAGGTAGGCAAGTAGAAAACCTTGAATCTGTCCTGAGGCTCTCCTTTCATTTTTTGTTCTTAAATGCACAGGAAAAGAAAAGCTAATCAAATTATTAAATGTGTTGTATCTAAGCTTCTTTTGAAGCCACATTAGTATGTTTCTCAAACAGGGTAATTTTAGTTAGGAAAAAAATACTGGGTCTGCTCAATTATTTGGTGGAATTTGTTTTAAATAAAATGATAAGCATTTTTAAAATTACTTTTTAAAGAAATACACAGGTGACTCAAAAAGTTCTGAATCGTATCTTCAAATTATACTTAAGGCTTATACTCATGGTATGCTCAAAATGAACAGGGCCTCAGACAAAAGTAGTACCAGAGCGCCATTGCCTCCTGGCTAAAAGAACAAGGATACTTCAATAATCTCTCTTTAAATTGTACAGTGGCCACTTCAGTTGCACTAACTCAGAGCTCCCAAATGCACTCAGGCTGAACGTTAAAGGAGCCTAGCCTTTGAAATGATTTCTTCAGTTACCATAAAACACTTCATAAACTTCTCTACCCAAGTCCCTTTTTACTTTGCAGGCTGGTAGACGGCACTGAGTGAAAAGCATCCCTCTTTCACCACAGCATGTCTGAGGACAGTGGGCATGTTCCTCAGCGCTAGATTAGTAGACAAATAATAACATGTGAGAATGGAAGCCTGCAGTCCTTTTCTTTGAATACTTATGCAATCTATTGCCTTGCAATTTTCCACCTGTAATTTTTAAAAGTCCACCTACACTTGAACCAATCAGCTGAGGCCCTGACTAAACTGGCAAAAAGGGTAACAGTATAAATGTGAGCTTTTTTTTAATCTTAACTTTACTCCTTCATAAAACCATCTTTTTTCCAGTGTCATAGAAACCTTTGATGCCTATTAGTTGCTGTCAGTAGTGACTTTGTGCTTTCCTAATACAGAACATTACCAGTAAAGCTGTTTTTGGCAAAAAAGAGTCCAGTCCTGACTTTTATGTTGAAAGCAGCATAGACCAGTGTGTTTATCATAAATTAATGAAAAAAGCTGTCAATGGGCTGGGTCTAAGGAGGTTTTAGAGCTTGAAATAAAGAATTTAATCCACTCTTTTGTAGAGTATGCTTGTAGGTTTGTTGATTTTTGCTGTGGATAAAGAACTTTTAGGACACATTAGTAAGACGTATGGCAGGGTTTATTGGGCAGAAATTTGAGTGGAGTGTGGACACTCAAAAGAATGAAACATTATTTTGGAGCAGTAAACATTTGTTGCTTTTGAAGAGGTAGAAACTCTGAAAGAAGGCGGTCCACCCTCAGGAAGGGTGCTAACTCCTGCCACAGGTATGGGCCCAGGGATTTTTTAGGTAATTCAAGCATTTTTTTTAATTTTCTAAACCTATCCCTTTATCATATGATCAGGCTCCCACTCTTTATTTTTCGTTCAGCCAACTTACGTACTTTTATTATTTTTTTAAAAATTCTGAGTATGATGCATCTGGTAGGGAAGGAACCTAAATTTAACCAAAAGAATGTTGATATCGAATGCCTTGGGTAACTTTGGATCTTGAAAATTGTAGTCCTCTTAAAATTATAACTTTCACTTATGATTTTGTCTCCTTCTTACCTATTTTTTTAATTTTGTCTAACCTACTTCAGCTATGCTTATTCTACTGTTATCCAGAACAAGAGAATGCTAAAGCCACGGTTATATCCTGGTCGTAAGGTTGAACCAAGAGACCACAGCTAGTCTTTCTAGGCTGCCACAGCCCTCTAAACCATCAGCTCTTGTACCTACAAAGTCAGCTGTAACTCACATTCAGAGACAAGGCCTGTAGTATAGTGTGATGGAAAGATCAACTAGATTAAACTCCTGGGGCTTGAGTCCTGCTGCCAATTCTATGCAGTTTAGCTGTGTGCCTTTACGCAAAACATTACAGAATGGTTTCCTCTTCTATAATTCCATATAAGAGTAACTAGAGAGAATGATATTTTTGTCAGTTATGGCATGCTAAGATAAACAACTTTAAACCAGTAATTTAACATCTAGTTTGTTGTGTTCCCAGTTGTATTATGAATTTGAGATTACAACATCCCAAAAATTCCATTTCTATCTTGTTTCTCTATACAAAAGATCTTAACTGGGAGTCTAATCTTCATAGGGACTTAGTATATAACCTCCTAATCTGCAATCTCCCTCAGTAACTCCTCGTTTTTTTATGCTGACTACCCCAGGTGCCATTCCTCTAAATAGCAGGTACTAGCTACCCCAACTTCCACTAACTACCTGCTGCACACCTGCTTGGGTATAAGTTCTAGATTGTAGACTTACTGTGTTTGTAAGTTTGTTTTGTTAACTGGCTTGGGGCCAGTAATACTTGTGTATTGCAAATCATCCCAGCTTCTATCATAGAATAATTATGTCCTATATTTAGACCTCTCTCATACGCATGCTTAACTGTTTGCTTCAAAAACTCGCTTCCATTTTAATATCCCTAAACTCCACTGACTCACTGGCTTCATCTTGCCAGCTTTGCCTATCACGCCACTGCCCGTACTTCTATCCCTACATGTTTCAAACTTTTTCGACCCCTGTTCGAGGATTGACTGCTTGCTTCTAGGGTAGTTTTGTGATAACCAAACATTTTCATGTATGTCTGAACTCTGAGTGTATCTTGCCTGGTGTTACTCTCCCCTTTAGCTGAGAGGTCCATGTGGGGATCAAAAACAAGGCTGGTGAATACAGTTTTGAACCCATAAACAGTGATATTGTAGGTATATTTCAAGGTAGAGAGCTGGTTAACATGCATTGTGGTTGTTCTAATTGGTAGGTACCCATGACATTAAGTGTTCTAAATATCACCTCTCCAAGGGGCCTTTCTTCTAAGCACCTCTCTGTTTTGACTTTGTAGTCTCAGAATTCACCCTACCTCCTGCCTGATCTCTTTGATGTGAAATATAAAGTGAGTATAAGTTCCATATTTCCACTCTTCTTCCTTCTCCATCAACTGGGTGTATGGAAAAGGCTCTTTGGATTTATAGTCCAATCACTCCCTTTTCAGATTCAAGTACATTTTTCTAAGTGTTAGTCAAAACTCTACAGATATCACTTTCCTGCAGCCCAAGATTCCCTGATTATTCTACCACACATTATTATTCCACTATTAAAAGACTTTGCAGATGTAATTAAGCTTATGAACCTTAAGATAGGAGAATTATCCTGGATTATATAGGTAGGCCCAGTCTAACTATGTGACTTCTTAAAATAGAGAGTCTTCTAGTTGAAGTCAGAAGAAGAAGAACGAATAAGGCAAAACCAGGAAGCCATGGTAATTTAAGGCATGAGAAGGACTCAACTGGCTGCTGTTGGCTTGGAAGGAGGCCACAAGTCAGTGAATGTGGGAAGCCTTAAGAAGCTGAGAATAACCTTCATCCTTACACCAAGCAAGGAAACATTCCTCAGTCCTACAGTGTCAGAGAATACTCTGACCCACCTAAGAGGTGTTCCTTTGTAGCCTCTCAAAAAGAAAGCTTGTGCAACCCTAAGCAATGGAACCATAGAAACCGTGTATTACCAAGCTTTGAGATGCTGCATTTGTGTCAATCTAATGTATTTAACTCTGATAATTTATTATAATGGCCACAAAAACTACTACATCAGGATCAATATTTCTGAATACTTACTATTTTCTTTTCATCATTATAGTTAAGTACTTTAAGCTTCTAGTAGCCTTTTCTATCACATTGTCTTTATTGCTCTTGTTTTTTATTTGGAGTCCTGCCTTTCTGCTCAAATCTTCATTACATGGCCACTCTTCCATACTAGAGTCAGCCCCATGCAGGTAAAAATACATTATTGGCTTCTCCTATGCCCACCCCTAGATCCAAACAAGATGCTATCTGGAGGCATGGTCTATAGAAGAATGATGCTATAAAATTTCATGTGTAGTCTTATTCTCTAAATAATAATTCATTTGAAAGTTTTGGAGTCTCAAGCTAATGTGTATTGTTCCATACTACTTACCATCCATTTCCTATCTGTCTCTGTTTCTGTCCCCTTCTCTTACATGGTCTTGCCACTGTATGTCTTATTATAGCTTTACTGAACTCCATACTCAGATATAGGCTACGAGTAATAATTCTTTGAAGAATAACATTGGACATCTGATTTGAGCCATGTCTATCACAGCTTCTTATACAGCACTGAAACTGAGGCTTTGCATCCATAGGCAAATCTGCTGTCAGTCTTATATCACTGGAAATTTAATTTGCCAAAAATTTACTATTTCTTTTAAAATGGGCAGTGTCACAGGATAGCTAACAGTTGTACTACTGTCTTCTATTGCTTTCCTGAAAGGAGCAGTTAATGATTACTTGTTTGATCAATATTGCATGTCTCTATTTATTTTCCTGAGAAACCACTTTGAAGATATCAATACGTAATACAACAACCATTGTTAATTTCGTACCACTTTGTCTGTAACTCTGTATGGTTTGTATTGTTCTTATGCTGTTTCGTAAATGGATGTGTGTTTGTTAATATGTTTTCTTCCTTTATTTTTAAAATAAAAATAAAAATAAAATAGGCAGTATCTTGTGAGAGTTGGGAGGAAAATGGGACAAGAAACCTAGAAACAGTCTATTTTCATACTGTCCCAATTGCACCACATTTAGGCTCATATTTTCTTAGTATAGAGTATAATTTCATCAAATATGCAAACCTGCCTAAGGAGGGATAGAATTGGTAAGAACTCTGGTTTGATTGGACACATATTGGTCAATTAGCATTTCACTCAAGTATGAAAGAAGTTGAGGAGGGTATCTCCTTTTGCATTTACTAGTGTCAATTTAAAGGTTCAAAGACTATAGGAATCTAATTTTCCCTGCAAAGTTAAAGAGAAGAAATTAAAATCAACTTGATTGGAATTGAGTGGTACATTTTTTACTGCAAGCTGGAATTTTTATAGTATAGAAGTTGGGATTTTCAACCAAAAACATATTAGAAATATCTAAAACATTTCTGCTTTGTTATGGACCTACAGCCTTACCTCATAGACATAAAACATTCTGAGAAGCCTCTATGTAGACAAAGCAGCCCATTTATATGACCTCCAGGTAGAGAATACACACTGGTAGTGACAAACTTTTCATTATGCTGAGATAAAGTGTTAAAGAAAAGAAATAGGTAGGAAGTGCGAAGGACTTTGTTAACTGCTTCCTCCTCACCCTAGCTGTTAGACAGCTTTAGAAAATTCAGCCGTCTCTCAGGTACCTAACATACTTAGTTATAGCCTCTCCAGTAAAAATAATCTTGGCTTTGCTAAGAATCTTTGGGCTTTTAAAACATTCTAGAACTCAAGATACCATACAGCCTCACTAATAGCAATTTCTTCTAATGTCACTGAACTGTGGACACACCAGGCTGCCTGGTATTCCACAACCTGGATGTAGCCTGAAAAGCAGAGTGGGGGCTGGGCGTGGTGGTACATCCCTATCATCTCAGCTCTTGAAAGGCTAAAACAGGAGGACCATAAGATCAAAACCAACCTGAACTACATAGTGAGATTTTACCTCAAAAATGAATAAATGGCCAGATTTGTTGTCTGATTCCTTGTTTGAAGGTAGCAGAGAGGGAGAGCAGTTATGTCTGAGTTGCTCAATGTTGTTGAACCTCTTATATAATTTTATTTGAAAGTAGGAGTTACAAGTCAGCATGACTTATTTGATTGGTGTGTGCAGAAATAATAAAAGGAAGGTGTATCATATGATTAGGCTCTTCAGTTATTCACATCTGAAGGCAGCTAAACAACTACAAACACACCCACAAATAGGCATCTCTCTTCACTAGCAGTAGCTCTCTGAAGTTCAAAACCAACAGCTGGTAGCAATGCAGCCAAATTTGCAAGTGTTTAAACTTGCAATTCCTTGTCCCACAAAAGTGACCATAAAAATTAATAGGTGTCTTTAGCAGAGGTTTCACAACAGACTTTGTCAAAGCGTGTTAAGGCCCAAGGAAATACCCGAGATAAGGTAAACAGATAATAATGGAGCCTGTGGCCCTGCAGCTTTCCCATTCTAAAATGCAGCTTGACAACTCACAAGCCTGACATCTACTCACAAAGAAGCAGTTTTCTTGCTTGGGATAACCTGAAAACTCTGCCCATACGGTTGGCTCCAAATCACAGCCTCTATCCCAATTATAGAGAAGGGAAGGACAGAGACAGAAGTCAGAAGTAGTACGAGCATCAGATCTTTCCAGAGGATAATTTCAAGACTAGGGACGTCAGTAGCCCAAAGGCTACAGCTTTGGAATGGAAATAACAAATTTTTAGTACAAATCTGAGCCCTGTCATTGCCTCATAATGTGGCCTTTGGCAAATCAGTGATATTTTCACTACGCTCCAAGTTTCGCAGCTCTCATTTGCCACTGAACCTGTCTGCCTGTTCCCAGTAGCTTCTCCTGCTCGCAGCACATTTCATTCAGAATGTTTTCACCTTGCTCATTGGTGATGCCTGAAACAATATGGCCCCAGAGCAGCCGCAGACTAAAGTGCAGCACCGGCTGCGCCCCGCCGCCCAGCCACATGCTGCGGCATGGCCTGGCGGGTGGGTAGTAAGGAAATGCAGTCACTGGAGCAACCTGCCTTAACAAAACTGCTCCCTCCCACTGATTTGTTGAAGAAAACAAGGCTTCCCAACGTTACACAATATCTGCAATGGGGAAAAGGAAACAAATGTAAGAAAATCTGGGGAGCAAAAGCTCCAAAAATACTCAGACTTTCTTTATAAATTTATCTGTTTTCAAGATACCAAATTTACTCGAGTAGCAAAACAAAAACCCAGAATATGAAATAATATTTTGTGTAGGCAAAAAATAGTAGCAGTACTCCCTGTTAAAATATTCAGTCCCTCATTTTCTCTCCCCTTAACTCTAAACCTTGTATAGGAATATCTTTTGGGCAAAACTGTTACTACTTATTTGCTCACCTACCCAATGTTCTCTCTGAGTCTCTCCAGTACTCTCAAAAGGCTTTTGAACTGGATAATATGCCCCAATATTTTTAAGTCTGTGCCCCAAGTCATCCTAAATTATTCTTTTTCCAGTCATGTAAGTCACTCAAAACGTTACTTTAAAATACAAATGCCGGAGTCTACCCTCTGGAGATTTTGACTTTGAATGTGTAATCAATACCCCATGTAATTCTTTTTCTATTTTTTTATTTTTTATTTTTAAATTTTATTTTAAAGACAAAAGAATGGAGACATATGAACCAGGAAAGCCATAAACAATACAGAAAATACAAAGCTATACAGAATATGGTAGGGAATTAGCACTGGATGTTGTATTACATAGTTATCTTCACATTAGTTAACACAAGAACATTAAAGGAAATACCAAATTATAGAGAAGATAGCAGGGAATTTGCACTGAATGCTGTATAACATAAAGTTATCTTCACTTCTGTTAACACAAAAACAATTGAGGAAATACAGAATTATGGAGAACATAGAAGGGAATTAGCTCTGGATGCTGTCCTACATAATGTTACCTTCATCTTTGTTACTCAGTTACACAGATGATGGCCCATTTGATCATTCAGTTTTTCTCCTCCCTCATCTCCGTTGCCCTACCACTCAATCAGTTATCTTCCCTGTGATAATAACTGTACTCCTGGGTTTATCTATATCCTTGGACTCTCGCCTTGGGAAGAGATATAGCTGCCTCAGACTATACTATAGCATACATGGGTGTATACAAACTGCCATGGTTGGAGGAGGGAAAGCACATATGCTCACAGCAGACCGCCTGGCTCCACCCTGTCCTCGTGCTATGGGTGGGGGCGGGTCCAGTCCATGAGGTGCCCTGAGCAGGGCCCTCAGTGGAGCAGCCACCGGGCCCACTGCGGAGCAGCAGCGGAGCAGCCACGAGGCCCACTGCAGAGCAGCACCCACGGGGCCCACTGCAGGGCAGCCGCGGGGTCCACTGCGGAGCAGCTGTGGGGCCCACAGCAGAGCAGCTGCCGGGCCCACTGCAGAGCAGCCGTGGGGCCCTCAGCGGAGCAGCCACAGGGCATGCGCCCCCATCGGGGCACCCTCTGTGACCCTTTTGGCTCTGTCCCATTGCCTTGATGCCAGAGGCCCTTTCTTCTCCTCCCACCTCCTCCTGATCTCCAGCATTACCGTTCCCCACCCCTTGCAGCTGGGCAATGGGTCTCCGAAGCTGAAGCTGGGAATGCCGAAACGAGGGCATGGGCCAAGGGTGTGCTTGGAGCGGCTACCTCCTCCCTCTCCATCTCGTCTCCCTCCGAATACGCCATGGCAGATCTCTGACCCCCTCCTCCAGAGAAGGTTTTGCTTAGTCTTTGAGGGTTTCAGTTCCCATTTCAGATACTTCTCGAGTTCAGGATATCCACCTCTTTCCTTTCTGTCCTTCACATGTTGCTATATTCCTATGTCTGTGTGGCATTCCTCCAGGAGGTTCTCTCTCTGCTGCCTACCTGGTCTCCATGGGTTCATACAAAGTTCATATATGCAAACAGTATAGAGACACTCTTGTTGCTTGTATTCCTAGTTTGGGGTGAGTCCTGAAGCCTGTGGACTCGTCCGGGAGGATGGTGACCGGGTAGACAGCAGAGAGAGAACCTCCCAGAGGAATGCCACTCAGACATAGGAATATAGCAACATGTGAAGGACAGAAAGGAAAGAGGTGTGTACCCTGAACTCGAGAAGGATCTGAAATGGGGACTGAAGCCCTCGGAAAGACCAAGAAAAACCCCTCCTGGAGGAAAGGATCGGAGGGCAGCCGTGGCACAGTTGGAGGGAGAAGAGACGGAGAAAGAGGAAGCCACTGCTTCAAACACACTCTTGGCCCAAGCCCTCATTCCAGCGATCGCAGCTGTATGGAGACCCACACTCATGGAAGCCTCCCGACTCGGCCAGGGGAGAGCGGAGTTCCAAGAGCTGGTCCAGGTCTGGAGAGGAGAGGGTACAGCCAGGAAAAGAGGCAATGGTGGTTGGGAACTGTTGTCAAATCCAGTGTGAGGATGAGAGGTTGCAACAGCCACTGAAGCGGAGTCCCCACCCTGCAGCAACCTTCCTAATCAGCACCTGGAGGCAAGGTGGAGCCAGAGCAGCCAGTACACATCCCACCACACCCAGGTCTATGCCTGCCTCGAGGCTGTGGCCTCCTGCCTCTCCACTGTGGGGGCGGCTGTCAGTGGGGAGCGGTGGGGTGCATCGGCAGCGACATCAGAGCCACAGCAACTCCCAGGGATCCAGCCAAGGAACAAACGGGAACTGGAGCACAACAGCAAGAGAGAGCTGCAGATGGAGGTGGATCACAGAGCCCCACGCCCTTCTCAATCCAACATCAAGCAGGAAGCATGAACTGAGTTACTGGGCTTCAGCTCCCACCCTGAACGCCCTTTGTGAGCACCTTGAGCCTTGGAGGCCTGCGCAATCACCCCATGTAATTCTTTTTGCGAAACCTTTGCCCTAAACTCATCTACATCTTCGCCTCTCAAGTTACAGTGTAGCAAAGGCATCACCTAATAACTCTTTGGAAATGTAAATTCTGAGGCTTTGCCCAACCCAGGGATTTGTCATTTAACAAGATCATTTACACAAGTGATCATTTACACAGTAAAGTTTAAGATGCATTATATTAAATAGGTTGTATTATCTGGTGACCAAAAAGTCTCTATAGTTCTTTGAGTATTACTTTAATAAATTCCTCCAACTGTTTTATTCATTCAACTAACAGTGACCTGTTCAGTGTCTGACAAATGTGCTAGGTACCAGGATTTATATTTTCTAGAGTTCTTAAACTAGAGGAATTCATCTTTAATTGTAAAATATCAGGCACTTAGACAGGTGCATGAGGATATTTTGAAAGTGAACAAATCATAGCCGGACCCAACCAAGTTTAAAGCTAGGTAGCAATGGCACATTACTGCCCCCTATATGCAGTTCAGACTTGTGTTACTGGCTATGTTGAGACCCATGCAGCTTTTAGTTGCAGAAAAAGTAGTCCATCCTTCTTAAACATCATTGCAGACTTTGACTGCCACAAAATTCCAAATAAAGAGCCAGGCATGATGGTGCATGCTTGTAATCCCAGCACTTGGGAGGCTGAGGCAGGAGGATCATTTGTTGTTGGAGACCAGCCTGGGCTACAAAGTGAGCTCAAGGTCAGCCTGAACTGCATAGAAAGACCCCGTCTCAAAAAGACAAAAAAAAAAAAAAATCCAAACAAAGATCTCTCACTTGGGTGGTCCTGGTAAGGTACGAGAACAAATATGTAAAAGGACCTACTTATGAAGTAATTCTCTTCTACAGAGAATAGGCAACAAAGCACTTAATCTGAAATTGCTGTCAGATAATTATAGTCAGATATTTGACTTCTCCTTTGTGATTTCAAATGGCTTAACAGGAAAAAACATAGACACTTGGTTTAACCTGGATTTGAATATTTGTGGCCAATTAGGTGTCTTATAACTGAGAAAACCAAGTGATCCTGTGAGGCTCACAAATAAATTATGACAAGGATGGAGGAAGGCAGCCACAACTGTATTATATTAAAATATCCAGAAAATGATTGAAATTTTTTCAGCATGAGAAAGAAAAAGCTCCAACTAAAATCATTTTAAGGCTTTTAGAAACAACTGTAGAAAATCTTCATATTTATTTTGCCCCTTTTACACATAAACAGAATTTAAGACAATGGTTCTTTTACGAAAATTTGTTTTGTCATAGAAAAAGTGAACTGTTTGAACGATTAAAGATATGTTCCTCTTCATTCTTGTAAACACATTTGGGAAAGGAAAATAAAAATGTAATGGGTAGCAAATTGGTCCATGGTGTTGCATCATTCACTATCATTATATGTATTGTTTAGAACAGAAATATGCGTCTCAAATGTAATGTTCAAAAAATACAGTGTGTGCCTATGAATTCTGCCATCACTTTGTGCATTTGCGTTTATTCTTTTAACAGCTTGCAGGCTTTTCTTTCAGGACATGAAGCCTTCAAATCGGGTATGCTACAGTCAATTGGACAGGTTATCTAGGTTATGATCTTGGGTTTAAATAGAAAGGATTGTGTCAGGATCTGTTCCAGGTTGAAGAATGGCCAAGGCAGCAAATTAGAAGAGCGCTGCTGTTGACCAGCTTCTAGCCCTGGCCTTGACACTTCCTGGGAAGTCAGCTGTTAGGCACGTCAGTTTAGAAAGCATAAAAGGCTACCTGACCTGTTTTGCATCTCAAAGATTTCCTATCTCCCAGGCAATTTGTCTGCCTGAACTATCCTATGGTTCCATTGATTGACATTGACTTTTGTTCCTCTTTGACTTTTGACTTTTGTCTTCCTACGTTCAAGACAATAGACTCAGATTAAATCTGTGACTAATTTATAGGCACTTTCTTTACCTTCCAAGTCCTGATTTTGAGCCCTATAATATTGATTACTCACTCCTCACAATTCAGAGAGTCAGATCTTATCTTAAATAACTAAGAAGAATATTCAGTGTACATCTAGTTATATGTTACATACACATGCAGGCATTTAAGCTTTCTTATACAAATACAACTTTATATAAAACACTGAAAATGATTTCTAATTATGACAAGAATGCATGATACATATCCTATGATAAGAGATGTAGGACAGGAAGATAGAAGGCAGGGGAAAGGGAAATAAAGAATGAAGAGTGTTATTTGCATGCAGCAATTCCCCATGATGAATATAATCACTATGTATTGAAAACATGTACTAAGAAAAAATAAAAAGTACAAAAATGAATGAAGTCCCCCTTCATGAAGCAACTGCCATTGTTCAGTTTAATTCTAGCTCTTCACCTCATGCCTAAGAAATGACTAACTCACCCTGAATAGTTCAAGAAGGATAAATTATATAAGTGATTACATGTGCCCTGCCTATGGTTTCAGCACTACAAAGCATTGGAATTGCTTTTTATGAAAAGCTCTTTCAAATAACTTTCATTCATTGATAACCCCCCACAAGCCGGTCAAACCTATAGATGCCAGTTTGCACTTCTTCTAAAAAGTCCTATTTTCCTTTCCTAGTTTCTAGCCTCTAGATTTTCTTTTCTTGTTAGCAGGAAGAAACGGGAATGGAAAGAAAATTACGGTCATACCCCGACCATGTTCACAGCATGCTTTTGGTGACTTTTAGTTGACATTAGCACACAGTTGGTTTCCTTAGAAACTTCTGTAACAGGTTCTAGCTTCTTTCAAAGCCATTTAAATGTTTAAGAGGCCATGTCCTTTTTCCTCCGAATAATTTAAAAAAAATATTTAAACAGCAGGAGCACTACACGTGGCCTTTCTACCAGTTATATTTAGAGAGGTTTATAACTAAAAGATACACTTTAAAAGATTATGCTTATGTTCACATATAGGTATACATAAAACATAGGCATATGGAAAATTCATAATCGCAACTATTCTTTCTGATTCATTGGTTAAATTCATATTAAAAATTATATCACAGATAAAAATATAATACAAAGTACTTATTCCCTTTGGAGTCATAAATATGACTGGGCTAAGGCCATTCCTAGCAACTGTCCAGGAATTTTCAATTCCACACAGCATCTAAATCTGCTGAATAACTGCTCCTCAAACAATTCTGTTTCTTAAAATTTATCTCCAATATTTTTGTGATACCATACTATCTTCATTATCCTATTTCTTGAACTGTAGCTCTTATATACACTTGCAGGGTGTGCTTTCTCTTTTCACCTCAATTAAGGTTGAATTTCAGACCTACTGTTTTTCTTAGCCTATGTTCACTATCTCAGTGACAGCAGCTTATGGTATAGTTTTGACCACCACTTTATTGCACATAATTAATACTGTAATTTACATGACCCTGATCTTTCTCTGGAGCCTTAGCCTCACATGACCAGGCAAATGTTGGAGCCAGATGTCCGCCTGCTACCCGTAGGTCGATGTAACTGAAATCCAGTCATAATTCCCTGTAAATTAGCATCCTTTCTAACCTCCCTACTTGTGTATCAGAAGCACCACCATTTTCCTGGCTCATAACCTTGGTGTTATTTTGTACTTCTTTCTTATTCTCTTCCCTCAAAATCTATACTCATAAAAATGCTCTGAGAACATTAATTGATTCAACAAATATTTGCTGAGTACTTAATATTTACAAATCACAAAGCTAGATACTAGGAAAAAACTTGAGCTTTGTCTAGTTTTAAATAAATAAATGAAATGAAAGTCTTCATTTACAAACAACATAATGGCCTAAGGGTCTTTAAAATCTTTCTAGTGTAAGTGTCTAGGAGTAATGGATTTGAGTCAGATTTCTAAATGCTCTGCTGAACTCTCCTGAAATAGAGAACAAAAATTAAATGACACCTGAACAGTAAGCATATGACCTAATATGATAACAGCCTTAGGAATATCTTAAGAATGTCCACTGATCTTTGAATCTTAAAATCTTTCATTTTAATGCTCACATATATACAGATGACAAAGTTGGAAATGAGGCATGAAGATATATCTAAGATTCTTAAAAAATCTAGATGAGAAAAGAAAACTCCATGCAGGCACAAAAAGACTGAAAGTACTAGTTCATAAAAAAAAAAGAAACTCCTGTCAAAATACAAAGGTAAGGGAACTTCTTCAGCCTTATAATGTATATATACTAAAATTAATAGTAAAAATCAAACTTAGTAGGATAACATAAGAAACATTGATCTTAAAGCTAGAACCAAGACACAGACTTCCTCCAACTCTACCACTGTTACAGACTGTGCTGGAGAAGGGTAGAGAAGGAAGATGATTTACTACCAGTAGGCAACAGTTTTCTTTGGGGAATACTGTGCAAGTTCTAACATCAGAGGATGGTGATGGCTGTACAAGTCTGTAAATATACTAAAAACCATTGAACTGTATACTTGAAATTAGTGCCTTTCATTGTACATAAATTATATCTCAATAAAGCTTATTAATAAAACATATAAAATATCCCCATATATAGTCAGCTGATTTTTACAGGGGTACAAGAGCGATTAAATAGGTAATGTAGAGTCTTTTTAAACAAATGATGTTTAAAAACTTGGACACCCTTATGCCAAAAAGTGACTTTAAGTCCATACCTCACAGTCTGCACAAAAAATCATCCTGAATGGATCAAGGAACTAAATGTAAGGCAAAACTGAAAAACTTACAGAACAAAACACAAGAAAAAATTTGTGATCTTGTGAGCAAAGAGTCCATAAACATGATAGCAAGAACATAATCCATTTAAAATTTGATAAAATGAACTCCACCAAAATTTAAAATGTTTGCTCTATAAAGTACATTAATAAAAGAACTGTAAGAGAAGCAGCAGACTGGAAGAAAATATTTGTATATCACATATTTGACCAAGTATTTGTATCCAGAATATATATCTAACTTTGAAAAATTAACAATAAGAAACAATACAAGTTTTAGGACTGAAATAAATATTCTAACAGGCATTTTACCAGAGAAGATATGCTGATGGAAAGCAAGTATTGAAAAAGATGTTCAATATAATTTATCATTATAAAAATTCAAATTAAAACAAAATGAAATATCTCTATGCAGTATTTAAATGGTCAAAGAACAAAGCAAATAAAGAAAAACAGTGCCAAGTTCTGGCAAAAATGCAGAGCAACTGGAATTCTTACACATTACTGCTAAGAATTCAAAATGATACAGATCCTTTGGTAAATAATTTAACAGATTTTTATAAAGTCAAGAATTTATTTACTTTTAGATATTTTCCCAGAGAAATGAGAATTGATGTTCATACAAAGTGTTGTATGTGAATGTTTATAGAAGCTTTATTTATAATCAAGAAAAACTGGAAACAATCCAAAGTTTGTCCATGGGTGAATGAATAAGTATTATATATCCACACAATGAAATCCTACTCGGCAATAAAAAGCAATGAACGATGAAAACGCACAACATCACAGATAAATCTTAAATGTGTATTGCTAAGGCAAAGAACTCAGATTCAGAAAGCTAAAAATGCTATGATTTCAGCTTTATATTATTCTGCCAATAAAAAAGCTATAGGGATAAAGAAAGAATCAATGATTTCCAGGGCTGGAAATGGATGGAAGGTTTATGACAAGGCAGTAAAATGAGGGAACTTGGGAGACTTATGGGAATGTCCGAGATGCTGGTGTTGGTGGCGTTTTGTCTAAACTCCTGGAACACTATACCAAAGAGAAGCAATTATTACTCAATTTTTAAAATATATTACTATAATTTTTAAAGAGAATAGGATTCACCAAGATTGTTACAAAGAAACACACACACATACACACACACAAATACAAAAATATTAATTACATTCTTGGACCATTGAAAATTAGAAAACCCAAATTTTCAGGAATATACTATTTGCAAGAGTAACAAAAAACTATAAGGTATTTGGAAATGTGTGTCATATCTTTCTTAAATTTTATAAAACTTTGTTGGCAGAAAAGAAGACTCATATAGGTGAAGAAATAAGAAAACACTGGATGGCAGAGTACTCGCTCATAAAGATCTTATTTCTCCAATATTGAATATAAATTCAGTACAGGTCCAATCAAAATCCTAAAAATGAGCTTCTGTGGAAGTCAATAAGCTAAAATTCCATATAAAACCAAAGACACCACCCTGAAAAAAAGGAAAACAATGCAAAGGAAAGCAAGTAGAGAGATTCTAGCAAATACCAAACTTCTTTTAAAAGTATAATAATTAAAACATTGTGACATTACTACAAGGAAGATCAAGGGACAAATGGTACAGAAGGGAACCACAGAAACATACTCCCACTCTGTGAAAACTTGACATATAAATAAATGGAAAATAATTGGCTATTTAATAAATGGTTTTGGGGTGATTGTTTCACTCTATGGAAAACTTCACAGGAAATGCTAGATCCCCTCTTGAAACACTCATAAAAATTAATTCATATTTTATTAAAATCTTCAAAAGTAAAAAAACTAAAAAGTTGCCTGAGAAAATTTTGGAGACTGTTTTAATGATTTCAGGATAAAATGCCTTTCTTATATGGCAAAAATGTACAAATCATAAAGGAAACAATTGTAAATGTAACTGTAAAACATTCTGTACAGTATACATCAACATTTACAAAATGAAAAGGCAAGCAATAGAGTGGGTGAAACTATTTTGCGACTTATATATCCTAAAAAGCGTCACACACCAAAATTACACAGTCCATTATGATAGCCACTAGCCACATGGATTGTTCAGACCTGGGAATGTGGCTGACTGAAGCTGAGGTGTGTGGTATGAAATACCATATTTTGACATGACATGAAAAAATAATGTAAAATACTTCATTTATAAGTTTGATATAGACTAAATGTTGAAATGATAACATTTTGGATGTATGGGATCAAGATATGTTATTAAAATAAGCATCTATTTCCTATTACACCTTTAATGTACTTCCTAGAAAATTTTAATATTTCTATCAGACAAAGGTGATTTAAAACAATGAGAAATGTATATAAACCCAAATCGACAATAAAAAACAATATTCAACTTCTTCCAATGAACAGGAAAATGTAAATTCACAAAATGGGATATGCATCAGATTGCCAAAATTTAAAAATCTGACTTTACCATGTTTTTGCAAGGATGTGGAACGACTGGAAATTCAGTGCATAGATATATAGTGGTGGGCTGTGAATGGGTGCAGCCACTTCACATAATGTGGTAGCATCTCCAAGTCGAAGATCTGTATTTCATGCCACCCAGCAACTTCTTTTAGGTACATCTATGGTAGAAAATCTTACACATGAACAGAAGCAGTTATGTACAACTGTATTCCCTATAATATTGTAGATATGAATTGGAAACAACATGAATTTCATCAACAAGAAAATCAGTGGATATATCATGTTGTATTCAGACAACAGAATTCTACTGCACAGTTAATATGAAGTAATTAGAGTAGTATCTCTCAAAGTGCAGTCATCAAAATTTGTTAGCAATGCAAATTCCTATACCCCAACCCAGACGTACCTGGAAGTGGGATGCAGTCTGGTGTATTTTAACAACCCCCCTCGAGGCATTCTGATGCATGCTAAAGTTAAATTCTCAACTAAAGATATATATTTCAAGAACAATGATGTTGTAGAAGGAGAAGACAGTAGGACACTTAATCTTACCTTTTGCAAATAGCACTTTATATTGTCTGTGGATGCATACATGGTAGTGACAATAAAAAAGCATTCATGGATTCAGATTTATGGCAACACTTCCAGTGTAGAGGAGGAAGCAAGTGGGATATGGGAGAGGAGGGGTTAAAACAGGATATTTCAATTGACCTTGGGATGTTTTATTTATTTAGAAAGTTTTCAGGATGCTAGGAGAAATCACTGTACACAGATCTTGATCCTACTGTCTAATTAATTGCTTAGAATAAATTTAGAGAGGTGGAACTGCTGAACCATTTCTTTCAATTACTACTATTACCACCCTAATTCTACCTTTTTGAGTGGGCAGTATTGCCATTACTCAGTACTAATAACTTTAGTATACACCCAAGCGACTCAGTTTACACGTTGAAACCTCTAGCTTCAAAAATTTCAATCTGTGCATATTGTCTCTTTATTTAAACAATTTCAATGGAAAAACAACTTCAAATATAACTCCTGACTTGATATGCAAATTTATCTGATATATAGTTCCTGTCTAGGTCAACTACATGCAGTAGTTAGCCGTGGTTACACAGCAACATCCTGGATAAAAATACCTGTTTTGGTCCAAGGAGTCCATGCATTGTTTCCTAAACTTGCCCCATGCATTTAAGCCTCCTTGTCCTTGCTCACTATTCATCACCCCCTTTTCCCTGACATCTAAACCCTGCTTGCAGTATAAAATCTGACCCAAGTACAGGTCAACAGCTTCCCCACCTCCATCATTCTAGAGCAAAGAGATTGTAAATAACCCTTTCCAGCCATTCCTTTGGATGCTTCTAGTGTAATCTGTGTCACTTAGTGCTCAGCTATATCACACTGTATGATTTATTTTTATATACCTGTGCCTGATTGACCCAGCTACACTATTTTATTTTGTCTTATTCTGTATCATTTTTCCAGTAAAATTTTACCCTACTTCAGAGAGAAACCAAGGTTGCTTCAATACGGTGTAAATACTCCAAGTCCACAGGGCAGGTTTCTCTAACACCAAGTAGATTTACCCTACAAACAACCTAGAGTGCAAGCTCTCTGAGAGCAAGAAAAATAACTGCGTTGTCATTAACAATTGATAATTGTGTACATAGCATCCAGCAAACTTTGTAGAAAAGTCAGTGGGTAGCCAATGAGCAATTGTTGCTGAATGAATAAATGAGTAGATGAATGAATGGATGGTTTTTATAATTTTTTGTAATAATGATTACTATTTCCAGGTACTGAATATTATTTGAGTTCTGGAGGACTAATTTGGAAGACAAACCTCTCAGATGCTCCACAACCCTCATACATTAACATTTTTTTAAGCTAGAAGTTTTGAGGAGCTCAACCCCTTGTTTGAAAACTTTATGTTTGTAGAAGGAAAATGAAAACTGATCAGCTTTTACTATCCTTATGTACTTTCCTATTTAATTTTCTTTGGTCTCAAATGTCAACTATGACAAAGAGGTGTCATTGTTATTTTCGTTTTGCAAACAAAGAAAATGAGAATCAGAGAGGTGGAAAAATTCAAGATCACATAGCAATGGTGGAGCTTGGTTTTGACTCAAAGTCCAGATGCTTTACATCATAGTTGCTTATTCCTGACACATTGAAAGATGATAAATAGTTTGTGAAAATTAATCTTGACTGTCAACTTGCTTGGCTTGAGAGATATCTGGGAGGTTAGGAAAGTGCATTTCTGAGACTGTGTGGGGGTTGAGAAGGCATGACCTCAGGACGCCGCTCCCTGGCCCTGGCCACCCTTTCCCCTATGCTCTGTTTCCTCATTGCAATTAGTTGAGCAGCTTTCTTCCATCACATCCTCTGCCAGGATATTTCTGACCTGGAGCCTGCTGATGATGGACTGAATTCTCTACAACCCAGAGCCAGATTAAACATCTTCTCCTTCAAACTGTGTATGTCACATATTTGGCTGCAGCAATGAAAAGCTGATTCATCAAACCATCTTAGTAAAATGTCCCATGGTAGTTTATTTTCTAATATCCTAGTAACCTAAATGAAATTTATTGAAACTTCCATACTATTTAATATCCAGAGTCTATAATATATGTGTAATGTATCTAATCAATACTTATGATAACCCAGTTAACAATCAGTACCATGAAATACTATAGTTCCCCTAGATCTCAGTACAGGCCAACACACAAAGTAAATGTTTAGAACATGTTGTCAACTGACAGAACTCTTCAGACAAACTGAGAAAAAGGTGGTACCAAAAAGCCCACATTCTATTTACGACAGATATTTTAGAGAATGTAGTAGCGACAGTTTTTGAGATTCTGAGATATCTTACAGATTTCTTGATGAAATATTTTCTGGATCACTAATTTTTGTTAAGTACATCTATTAAGGTATTTGTAGAACTATAATTATAGCTGCTATATTTTGCTTATGCAATATTCAATTACCTACATGGCATGCCATTTATCTCAATAATTATCCTATTAAGTCTAAATGAGTGTTTTTAAAATGAATCTATATGGCAAATTGTCACACACACACCCCCATTGTACCCCTATCTTCATGTCTATCACCTCTTTGTAGAAGTCAGTCCTCTGGACATGGAAGCAAATCTCCATGCAGGAAAGTTATGCACGTAATGAGAAAGGGAACTAAGCATTTGTGAGTTTTTGACACTGTTTATGCAAAATAATTGGCAAGATGCCTCACACACCAAATATCACTAAATCTATTCATGTGTGCACCCATCCCCCCACCTTCAAAAAACCTAAGAAATCCTTAAATAGAAAGTACTTTGTCCTCGCCAGAACGGGAAAAGGATGAAAGGATTTGGTGATTCTGGGCACTCACTAAAATGGAGGGGAGGCTTAGCACTCACTGTTTCCTGCTGATCAGCTTATTTGCTTCATCTTGCCTGTTCTCTCCATATCTCCTGCACCCAGGCATGAAGG
Organism: Dinomys branickii; assembly: GCA_004027595.1. Classification (NCBI taxonomy): domain Eukaryota; kingdom Metazoa; phylum Chordata; class Mammalia; order Rodentia; family Dinomyidae; genus Dinomys; species Dinomys branickii. Next base: position 15,804 of record PVLD010014446.1, on the reverse strand, counting down.
ATGCTACTCATGCCCAAGCATTCCCTGCCCCAGCAATGCAGACTTCTAAGGAGACATGAACTCTAGTACATATTAACTCCTATAACGTTCTTATCCTGCTCTAGCTGTGTTTCAGCCACAAGTCTTATTCTTATGAGAAAAGGAAACTAAATAGAAACTGCACATTTCATTCCCCAACACGTCATTTTCTGTGGTGCATCTACTGTGAGCATTCTAAATGCAAGGAATCAAGAAAGAAAGTGTTATGACAAACCTGTAAGGCAGTTTTCCTGTGATTGCTGTCATGATCCTTCATTAGATATAGGGGTAGTGTGCAGAAATCAAGGCAGTTCACCAAGCATGGTGAAGCCTAACCTCCAAACTTTCCATCCCAATCTGAGGGTGGAAGAGATTATTTATATTAGTAGATGTATTCATCAGTTCTCCTTATTTAAGTCCTTAAAGTAATTCTTTAGAATCCTAGCCAGTGCTTTCTTCCTGCTGTCATCCAAGATTTAGCAATTTTAAAAGTTAGAGCTTGAGGGTACCTAGAGATCCACAGGGAAAATATGCTTTTCTTTTTATGTGGTCCAAACAGCTGGGGCAAGAGGAAGGATGGCAGCAACAACATCTGAAGGGAGAAGGAAGCTGCTTTCCTGTCATCGTTGCTCAAGAAGAACAGGTGTTCAACATCTGCGCCTGTGCTCTACATGCAAACAAAGTAGCACGTGTGCTACGCACTTCGCAGTCATTAAGAAACTGGGGAAGATGTATTAAGTACCAGTCATAGTCATTCCTTTAATGCTGGCAGTAATGGGCAGACCATGAAATTACACAGCCCTTTCAAGTATCATAAAAAGGATATTGAATTTACAGCAAAGTACAAATTAGAAGAGACTTTAAGGAGCATGCCTCAGAGCTCACCTCAGAAGCAATAATCTTTTATAACATCCCTAGAATGGGTATTTTTAACTAATGATTTTCTCTGTTCTCTGAACATTAGTTTCCATATCTACACAAAGCTATCACTAGGCCAGTGTTTCTCAAAGATGTGATGCATGCCACACCTGTATCAAAATCACCGGCTGGGTATTTCCTAAAATTAAGTTCCATGAGTCTCCTCAGAAAGCTCACAGTCAAAAGTGTTGAACGTGGGATCAGAACATCTGCACTTTAAAACATAGCTCTTCTCCCTCTTACCCCAGATGGTTCTGATATATATTTAATAAGTTGGGGAGATGCTCCACTGCCCATGTATGTTCATATTGTTGCCGTTTTCTAGACTGCACATGCACTCTCATCTTATCTGTCAATAACCTCCCTATGTTTCTACACTCTGTTCAAATTTTGAATCAGTGTTTCACAAAGTAGAGTTCAGAAACATTTGTAGCAAGAAATGCTTGTCCATCAAGAGAAGAATGTACATAGGAAATATATATTCACTCAACAGAACATTATTTAGCCATAAAGAACAATGAAATCACGTGCTTTACAGGAAAATAGATGGAATGTAAGACCACAACATGGAGTGAAATAAGTCAGACACAGAAAATAAAGTAACATATGGTTTTTATTATAAGATAAACCTAAAACATTAGTAAATTGATGAGTAACATAAGGGAGAAAAGGTAGGAAATAAGAAGGCAGATTTTTTGAAGATAAGCAAGGAGATCGGGAGGAGGAAGGAAGGGGCAGGAGGTCAAGGACCGAAAACTATGGAAGTATGTTATATACATGTACCAATTACCCAAAAAACAGCTATTATGCACTGCAAATATATAGCGATAAAAAAACACTTGGTTCAGAAAAGAAAAACACATACTATAAATGGATTCCTACGAGTCAGACTCTCTTCTAGTTTGTCATCATACCAATTCTCAGACCTTTAAAAGAATTCCCAGAAGCACAAACCATGAGAAGTCCTGATTGGGAGATAACTGAGGCACAGGGGATAATCCAAACTGACTAATTCAGGTAGGCTCAGTCATCAGGATCATCAAGTCATAAAAGAATGTTTTCTTCCAGAACTTGTTCAAATGAAAACAAGAATGAGGGCACCTCAGTCAAGGACACACTGCCTTTCTTAATTCTGCAGGAACAGCAGACCGCCATTGCTCATTTTCCCAAAGACCCTCAATTTCTTTTTTAAATAACTTCCCATATACAATAAAATTGTCGGGCCTAGACTTCTCTGTGGACTTTGTGATTTATGCAAGTAGACTCAGCATCTGACCACAGCGGTTTACATGCAAACTATTTCTCCAACTCGGTGTCATTTTCAACCCAGAGAGCTAATGCTCCCAAGGCCTCCTAACGTCTGTGCAACTGAAGTCAGAAAGCACTCCAAACCTGTATCTACTCACAAAATGAGACACAGCAGCACATCAAATATCCAAGTTCTTCAGTGTAAAAGTAAATAGATTTACCTTGCAGAGCCACACATGTGGCTGAAGCATATTTTTAAATGTCCAATGTAGTTTTCAAAGAGAAATATTGTGCAGGAGGAGAGTACATTTGAGTCTTTCCTCCTGGACACATAATCCATTCTAATGATTCATTGTCATGTGATCTGCAGGCAGGTCCACATCATGAGGGGATAACTCTCCAAGCCATGATGATAATCCCCCAAGTCAGCTTACAGAATTTTCCCATGTATATACATCCATCTACCCATCTATGTATTCAACAGACACTTGCTTTACTTTCTGCAAATCCTGTTCTAGGTGTTGCAATACAGCAGTGATCAAACAGATGAAGTGACTGCTCTCATGAAGCTTCTATTCCACTGAGGGAAATTAACAATAAACAGGAAAACAAAGAAGATAATTTCAAATAGCAACAAATGCTGTAAAGAAAATAAACCCAGTAACAAAACAGAGTAACTGTGGCTTTGGGAACCGATACTGGGTGACTGAGAAAGGCCTTTCTCAGACGGTAACTCTCAAATTGAAACCTAAATGACAGCAAGGAGCCACCAATGGGAAGATATGATAGCCCAAGCACCTGGAACAGCACATATAAAGACCTTGGTGCAGGGCCGGCGATGTAGCTCAGTGACATAGTGCCTGCCTGGCAAGTACAAGGTCCTGAGTTTGATTCTGAGTACCAAAAAAAAAAAAAAAAAAGACCTTGATACAGAAAAGGGCTTTGTCTGGCTGAGGTTTAAGAAAGCCAGTGTGACTCTAATTGAGAGAGAATAAGAGAGAGTGGCTGGAGATGAGGTCAGTTAAGAAGACAGAGCTAGACTGTGTAGGGTTTTGTAGGCCATGGAGAGTAGTATAGAGTTTATACTAAATGTAGTGGAAAGCCAAAGAGACTAGTGGACCATGGAAATATATTTGACGATGTCTTTCTTTCTTATTGATAGCAAGAGTCTGTCTATCAAATGAAGACTGTATGCTGAGACACTTCCAAAAACAACATCTTGCTTAAACCTTTCAATGATCCTATAAAGTTGACCGTTTCCAGGTAAGGCAACAGTAATTCAAGTCTATCTAAGGACACACAGCTAGTAAATGATGAAACCAGGATCCAAATCTATGTCTGTCCTGCTCCAAACTCACTATTAAGAGCTATACAAAGATTTATGGTCAATGAAAGTAGAATTAACTATGTGTTACTATTTATGAAGCACTTACTACATGCTACATACTGGGCTGACCTCAAATCATCTTCACTACTATGGTAGGAGACATACTATGATTATGTCATATTGAAGATGAGTAAATTGTGACTGAGAGAGGCTAAGAACTCATGGTCACAGACTTGAGAAATTCAAACCTAGTTTCATCTGATCTGAAAGACCATAGCAACAGCATCTCCCCACACTGCCAAATGTCACAGCTTTTACATTATTTTAATTCAAATGTTAGCCTAGTTTGGGAACTTGTCACTATCCTGCTACTTTATGCACAGTCAGCAAGATCAGGAGGGATGACAAACATTCCATTACAAATATCTAAAATAATATGGAAGGTGAGATGACATTCGCAAGATGGCACTCTTCTTTGGATTCTTATAGAGAGAGAATGCTGCCCATCTGTGGAGGACAGGAAACTACAGTTTTTGTTATGTCTGTGTTTAGGAGACAATGAGCCTTCTGTCTTAGGTATGAATAGGGAGTAAACAATTGGATGGACCTGTAGTAGCTAAGGGCATGTTAAGATCTAGGTATCTGGTGGTAATGTGTCCAGAACAGATCCTCCAATATATACACGAAAGCAGTCAAGGCAAACCTATGGCACCCACATCATTTGTTTTACTTTTAAGACAAAAGATGTTAATATATGAGTTATTTTTTCTAAACTAAAATCTCAGTTTTGGGGTTTAATTGTAGTGTTTGCACTTTGCAATAAATACGTAGGTTTGAGGGTGCAGTTTGGGGACACATATATACCCACTCTGGGGATTCCTCAGGGCTCCATTCTAGTTAGGAAAGGGAAGAGGAAGGAGAACTATTCGGCATGCTTTATAAGTTGGAGCTTTAAGGTGGGTATTATTTAAACCTTAGAATGTGCCAGATAATGTAATACAAGAGCTGATCAAAAAGATGGCATACATGTACATTTTAAAAATCTATTACAATAAAAGACAGGTTGCCCTTAAGGACCCTCAAAGGACTTCCCCTCATTTCTAACACATGCATCCCATCACTCTTGCCACTTTATGAAGCAATTCTGGAAGTCCTTTGTGAGGATATATTTTTTTTACTTTAAAGAGAATTTAAAAATATAACAAAGTAATAACAACATAGACAAAAATAAAACAACACTAAAACAATAAAAATGATACAGGGTTTCAAAACAAAATGATAGGAATTAACAGTGGCTGTTATATTACATATTATTATATTAAAAAAAGTTGCTCAGATTACTGAATGTAAGAATGCAAGACTGATCAAAACCATTAAAGAGAATAAAAAATAATAATAATAATAAACAAAAATTATACAGAGCATCACTAAACAAGGTGGTAGAAATTCACCAATGATTGTTGTAGTGCATATTGCTGTCTTCAGATTAGTTGTTCAGATTACCAGATATAAGCACCCAAATGGGTCAAAAAATTTAAGCATTAACTGTTCCTTTCAGTAGTTATCCCAGCTACCTATATCTATCTATCTATCTATCTATCTATCTATCTATCTATCTACCCACCTGTCTATCTATTTATCTATCTATCTACCTATCTATCTATATTCCCTGCAAGTCCTTTTTGGTAAATATCTTTACAGGATATGATGTGAAATGCAGTGAATGCTGATGCCAAGCACCATCCAATAGAAAAACAAGCTCATAAAAACATTACAGTGTATTTTCATCTACTTTAGTCACTGGATCTAACACCTTGTGACTTCTGACTCTTCTTCAAAGTCAAAACAACTGTGAAAGGTAAACGTTTTTAATCAATTCAGGGTATGGAGGCAGGCCGAACAGTGCAACTAAAGACACAAAAGAGGACTTCTAGAACTGCTGCAGAAAGTGGTGATAATGATGGGATAAGTGCATTTAAAGCAAGGGAGAATATTTTGAGGGGAATTAATAGCAGTGTGCCTTTTGCTGTAATAATTGCTTAAATTTGAAATTTGCTGTATTTTTTATCATACTTTGTATTTTTCAGCCATAGAAAGAAATTAAGTATGTAATTATACATGCTACAGCATGAACGAACCTTAAAAATATGCTAAGTGAAATAATTTAGACCCCAAATGGTACATGCATGATTCCATTCATATGAAAAATCCCAGAGTATGCAGATCCATAGAGAAAGAAAGGAGATCAGTGCTTGCTAGGTTGTGGAGGGGTGAGAGGAAAGGCAAAGTGACTAGCTTTTGTTTGGAGGGGTAATAAAAATATTCTAAAATTAAGTAATGGCCATGGTTGCACAACATTGTGAATGTACTGAAATCCACTTAAGGTAAATATATCTCTTGGATTATATGTCAATAATGCTGTTGTAAAAAGTATACATTTGAGGAAATAATACTAACAATATATATTCAACATCCATACAAATCTTGAAGCTGACTAGACAAAAGCACCTATGACAACTAGGATCCAGGCACCACAGAAACTCACCCCTGGTGATAAAATTTCCTTTCTTCTTTGTGCTTCTCTTTTCCATTAGTGTCCTAACAAGCAATAGAGTGGTTCAAGACCCAGGGAAAAGAAAACCCTTATCTTTAATCTGTCAGTAGACTCTTTTATCTGACAGATAAGAAAGCCAGGACACAGAAAATTTAAGTAAGCTCTTTAGCAACCGTACTTTCTGTTACTTGCCAGTAACAGTGGTGATCATAGAAATACTAGCTAAAATGTACTGAGCATCTGCCTGTTACCAGATAGTCTGCCTCTGAGGTAGATGCTAAATTAATCCTCACTTTGTAGGTGGAATAGAAGGGCTTAGGAATATGCCCAGGGCAGTAGGATGAAGGAGCAAAGGATAGAATCCTATCCAGGCAATCACTAAATTCTGCCACCTCCTTTCCTGACATTTTGATTCTAAACTCACATAAGAGGCGCAGATTCAGCACCCACCTGACCCATGAGAGCCAATCACATTCATTTTCTAGCCTGCTCTGTCCTGGAAAATCAAGCAGTGCCTGACCAGTGTCGCTCATCTCTTCCCTGGGCACTTGTGATTGCTGTCTGTGCCAGCCTAGCCCTTCTGGTCTTTCTGCGGAAGAAAGTAATTTTCCCCAAACATAAATCATGCAGCAGTGAGTGCACTGACCAGCCTTTGAGTTGTACAAAGGCAACTTTGGCTCTTCTCTTTTCATGTATTTTATACAACACAAAGCTACTGGGACAGTCAAATCCCCACTGCCTAAGAGCTACAACAGGAGTCTTACAGTCTCCTTGGCTAATTAAGAAAAGGTTTGATTTTTCAGGGTCTTTGGTCTGAAATACAACTGAAATCATCCAAGTTGAAAAAAAGATTTCCAAAATGAGGTATGAAATATAAGCGCTGATTGAATTTTATCTCTGTGAGTAATTAGAAAATGGAAGTGAATCTGATAATGGATTTTTAAATGATACTACCCTTCACACACAATAAATTTCTTTGATTTTCCTCTCATATGCATTCAGATCTGTATAATACATTTTAAAGCAAGTACGTTCTTAAAGATGTTATCACAATATCTCATGACAGATATAAATATGAAATACATTCTAATATCAGGACTTAGGCAGTGCCAAACTATGGATTCTAAAGATAATAAGGAAATAGGCAATGGGGTGAGGCTGGGATCAGCAGGCTAACACATAAATCTGCTATGGTTACCAAAATCAACAAAAGTAAATCAAGGATCTGAGATCTAGAGGAAAAAAGTGAAGGGAGCATCTCTATGGTCTGGATTCCAAGCAGTCTGAAAGAAAAACAAAACAAAATAAACGCAATATCCAACAACCCCACCAACAATGTAACTATCAGTACAAACCTGATCTTCGGATAGAGTTTCAGTGCCACAGTGGTCCTTCACACGCGCGCGCGCACACACACACACACACACACACACACACACACACAGAGTAGGCAGGAAATAGCCTCAGCTCAGTGTCTGAGTGGAACTGGACTTGAAAGGACCAGAAGAGTAGCAGCAGCTGGCAATAAAAAGAGAAGAAATCAATAGCGATATCTGGGTCCCAATAAATGTCAAAAAGCCCTTTATTAAGGCAGTGTTGTTCCCAATTATGAATATGCATGGCCTGAGCTGGTGGGGAGCAGCCCGCCTGAATGGCTCTTTCAACAGAGACCCCATGTCATTCTGGAGTCCCAGAGCCAAGGACGGCACACAGGAACGCTGCTGTTAACAGCACCTGCTCGAGACTCCTCTCTCTTGTCACTACATACTTCAGATGGTGGCCTTCAAAATGCCAGACTGTATTGAGCACATCTTATACAATGTGGAAGGCTTTCTTTCTGAAGTCCTCAAATGCAGGAGAAAGGTTACTTTTGTGCTGTTTGAAAGTAAAGGAATGAGTAATGTAGCACACTTGGAACTGCACTGGTGACCTTGGAGACTTTTTTTCATAATACCTAACTACCCAGTGGGTGTGAGTTAATATCCTGATGGTCAGTCTTTTATGAATGCCGCAGTTTTAAAGGGCAAGTCTATTTGTATCATGGCCCTGCTACAGCACATTTTTATAATCTCCCGTGTAGGAAGTGCAGCTGAAACATACATAATAGCTGAGGCGAGGGGCAATGGGGAGTGACTGCTTAATGGGTATGCGGATATGCAGCTGCCTTTCAGGGTATTAAAAATGTGTTAGAACCGAATAAAGGTGATGGTTGAAAAACACTGTGAATATATAAAACATTACTGAATTGTATACTTTTCAAATGGTTAATTTTTATGTTATGTGAATTTTACCACACTATAAAAGTACGTGACTGGTACCAAATAAACCTATACTTCCAAGTATACTGCTGATTCTGGGTATATAAATAATAACCAGTTAATATTAGCAAAGTCTTTGTGCAAAGTTCTAGAAAATATTCTAAGCAGTGCACATTTGTTAGCTAATTTCTTCATCATATCTTATCTTATACAATGTGAAAAAGGTACTGTTAGTCCCATTTCACAGATGAGGAAACTGAGGAACAGGGAGATCCAGTTACTTGCCTAAGATATCATAACTGGTAAGTGGTGGCACCAAGATTTAGTCACAGTTTATCTCCAGAAATTGTGTATGTGTGAATTATGCTAGACTGCCTCAGATATAGACATTGATCTTAAGAATTTGACAGTCAGTTGTAGTGAATGCCAGGAATGCTTGCAAGAGAGACACCTAAAGAAGGGTAGACAGTAGGGAGGTAGCTAAGAAGAGTTAGCAACTGAGCTAAATCATAATGGATGAATAAGAATGAAACTTGTGAAAAGGAAGAAAGAAGTGTTTTAGGAAAGAGAGGAAGTCCTGAAAGGTGCAGGGGCGGAAACTCTGCTATAGTAGTAAGTTTGGGGTTTCCAGGGTCAAGAGCGGCAGACTGTAGAGCTAGAAAGCGGTAGGGGCCAGATCCGGGAGGCTTGCTATTTTGTGTTGTAGGGATAGGAAAACTACTGATGTGTTTTAGGCAGGGAGGACATAATCAGAATTGAGTTATTGAAATAACATTGTCATGCCCCCTTCAAGGTTGAAATTTAGAGGGAAGAAGGAACCGCAGGCAGCAAGGAAGGCATGTGTAGAAGCCATTTTACATATTCACGAAATAAAAAATGATCCACTAAACTAGAGCGATGGTAATTAGCGTCTAAAGGAATGGATGGAGTTAATAAATATCTCGGAATTCAAATAGGTAAGACTGATAATCTCAATTAGACTCTGAGAAACTTGGAGCTGCTAGAAAAAGCAAGCAAGGCATTTCCCTTGATAGCAGCCACCTTTCTATTGTTCTTTAGGAAGTGTTAAACATTATCATGTCTAAGCAGAATTCAGGAATCACTAGTCTGTTTATTTTCAGAAGCTATCTCATTGAAATTCTAAATGCAAACAGTCTTTATAAAGCAACATTCAGGAATACTAAGTTACTTTAGGGAAAAAAATCCCTCCAGATTCAGTGCCTAAATAGAATTCATGCAATCCCAGAGAGTTGAAAAGAAAATGGGTGGTTTGAAATGAATATAAGAAATTAACAGTGCAGCATGGGTTTGTCTAGATTGCTTTGTCATCCTAACTGCATGTGGTTTCAAGATAGCAGGCATGAAAACACCACGCCAGGAGAGGCAGACTTCACAGGAAAATGATATTGGCATCAGAAAGAAGAGACTGAAGGGGAAAAAACAGATCGTGGTGAATTGTAAATCACTAGCCAAAATTTATTTTTTATCTCAGATATCTTTTATCTAACAAATCTCTCTCTCTTTCACACTTGTTCAATTAAGCACCATTTTCCCTACAATATGCCCAACTATTTAGAGGTCACCAAAAAGAGTATAATACAAATCAACCACCCGTGATAGATCTATAGTGTCTCCAAAGACTTGAAGCAAATGATTTGAAATGAAACAACGACTCAAATGAAGCAAAGAGAAAATGGTATGTGTCTTGGTCACGTTTTCATCACTAGATACAAAATCTCACACTGGCACCTTAGAGGAGAGGGGCCTTATTTTTGCTTCAGTTTCAGTTCCAGTCCATGGACATGGCTCCCAGGCAGAAATGTCATAATGGGAGAAGGGTGAGCCAAACAAAAGCCGCTCACATCACAGTGGCCAGGAAGCAGAGAGAAAGGGAGAGCCCCGGTGAAGGGGTACATCCTTTCGGGTCATGCCCCCATTCAAGCGATCTCACCTCATGACAGCACATTCGTCTAGAAACTCATTAGCGGATGACTCCACCACTGACAGTAACATGCCCATGACCCAGTCACCTTCCAAAACCCCACTTACGAGAGCAGGAGGCATCTGGGGAAGATTCTTTGTCTAAACTGTAACAGTATGAGATAAATCTGGTGAGCAAACTTTCAGTCAATGGAATGACAGGGGAGTTCTAGTGTGAGCGGGAGGGATCCCTGGGAGTTTCCAGCAGCTACTGGAAAGAGTCTGCTTGCTGTGCAAGGACGCTGGCAAGATGAGGGGATAAAAAATCCATGTCAGATGACTCATGTGGGGCCGGACTACTGATGGCTTTGAACATCAGGTAAACACATCCAGTCTAGGTTTTCTTATTACTGTAGATATCTATGTAGTAAGAGCTTAATATTAGATTGCACGATAGAAAAATATGATCTCAAGAAGTGGCTCGTTGAAATAGGGATGTATGTGATAAAAAGCAAATAGAAAGTTTTTGGTAAGTCAGTACAAAAGGGAAAATAGTGGGGAGACTGCTTGGGCCAAGATGGACTATTGAACATACAGAGTAGGAGGATCCATGTAAGAGGATGTGAACATCGTAGCTGGAATGGAGCAGACTGACCACCTAGGGTTGGGAAACCTAGGCCAATAGGACATGCTCTGGAGATGGCTCTGAAGCCCTTGAGTGAATCAGTGTTTAGGAAGGAGATGGCACCTAGAGGATTTTATTTACATCCCTTCCAAGTCTGGGCCTCACAGTTTGAAAGTTAAATTGGCAGTGAAAATTCATTTGGGGGAAGTATTGTGTTTAGGGGAATTTTAAGCAGTAAGGGATGCTTTAGAGCTCTATTTTATTACACTTGATAACATTCAATACTTTTAAAACTTCCACTGTACTCACTCCTTTAAAGCCCACAGGGTATTTCCCCTCCCCCTCCTCCAAGTGGTTTGGGAATAGCTGCTTGCAATAGCCACGCGATGCAGCTGCAATCAGTGAAATTGCTGGAACTCATTGCTTTGCTGATTCAGCAGATGTACTTAAGATCTATAAAAATATAATGATCCCCTGTAAATAGTCAGGGCTGGCAGTTCCAAAAGAAATAAAAATAAAGGTATAATCATTAATCATCTTCATATGCTTTACTTGGAGGGGGATGGAAACGAACTGATAAATTACCACGGGCAAAATGCTATACTAAGAAACTTGCATAGAAACCTGCTATATTTGAAAGAACTGAATTATCAGTGTCTCAGGGATCCTCCCTACTAAGGACACCATGTGAGGCAGCCCTCAAGTGATTCACTGCTGAGACAACTGACAATGCATTATACCTATGAATCAAATGTGAACATTTGCAAGAGTACAAATGTCTTCAGAGTCTAAACTTTGGTGTCTGAAATCAAAAGTGTTCTACTTTTTCAGCTTTAACCAGCTTTATGAAAAACATATAGAAATCTTGACTGTTGAAAAATGTTGGTAACTGTTTATGGAAGATTTTTCTCTGTCCTTGTAATTCCTTAATTTGTGCCCCCCTGAAAAGGATCAATGTGAATATGTGAGATCCCATTTCACAAACGCTAATGTTAAAATCTTCATTGCTCACTCATGGTGAAAATCATTTCTAATCACCTTTATTATTAAATAATGAGGATGGAGAAGAATTAAATGCCAACCCTGATGAATGTGAATGCCTGAACAGAGAATTCATTTCCACTCTCACATGTAATTAATGAAATCCTATCTTGCACAGGTTTTGAGGGAGATGGGAAGAGGTAGAGAGAGAGAACTAATTTGGTTTTCTACTGCTGAAGCCACACAGGCTGAGACCCATGAAACCATCATTCAGTCACCAGAAACTTTGATTTTATAAACATAGCAAGTAGCACTTAAAGGTACATAAAGCACCAGCAGTATGTCAGATGTGGTATCGGAGCTGCCAGTAATTAAAATATTATATTTCATAATGATATCAATATTTTGGTTGCAAATTCAAGGAGAGCATTTTAGTGTGCAAATTTGCGGGTGAATAACACATGAATTGCTCACCAAATTTTTAAAAATACCCACCAGAGTTTTTAGAAATAAACCAAGAAACTGTCACCTAGCCAAATACCAGACTACACTGTAGAAAACAATGTTAATTTGGATCACAGTATGCTACATTACTTATGTAAGAAGAAAGTAAACAATCACAATAAAAATAATATTTGATTTAAGGTTTCATTTTGTTAGTCAAACTATCTCCATCTCCATTTGTTCTTTCAGATGAACACTCCTGAAATTATGAGAAAGAAATTATAAATAAGAGAAAATTGAATGTAATTCAGCTTTAATGAGGCTACCTGAATAATTCCACTCCTATCAGCCTCAGACCCCATTAGGTATCTAGTGGGATGTAGCTTTTGTTCTAGTATAAAAATTGCAGAGATTTTTATTTTACTCGTGAGAAGGCCATGTGCAGAAGCTGTAGATGGTCAAGCAAGGACAAGAGTGAGGTTCATGGTTTTTGTCACAGCTTGAAGAAAATAATTGTCTTTGTTTCATCAGAAAAAAAATGTCTACATGAATTGAAGAAAGAAAACGATTAGAGAAACTCTTGGGGAAAAATAATGTAAATACTGTATGATTTTACTATCTCCTAATCAATCTAAAGTGCCATTTTCAAATATAATCATTGTTTCTTTATGAAGGATGAAACATTGTTGCTCAGAATTATATGCAGTACAGTATACAATTTTAAGCCTATACCTACCCAAAAGTACCTTAAATCTTATTCCAATAAAGAAAATAAGAGTCCTTTCTTTTTCTCAGTGTCACTCTAACTTTTGGGTCATAATTTTTCCACTTACAAATAGTGCCAGAAAACCGTTTATCTCTCCTCAATCCAAATCCCATTGTATTTTTTGAAAACCTTTCTAAATAGACTATCTGATTGTGTCACAGGTAAACCCTAATATTTAGGGCATTTGTGGCTAAATAACTATTGCCTGGTTATGACTATATTCCAGGTAATATTAACTCTTTTTACTATTAAATTGATTCTGTTGGTCTCCCTAATTGCAGATATTAACTTGGACTTTGAACTTGACCCTTTGTTGCCATGTTGTTTGAGTACTGCCTGCAGTGTCTCTTAAAATTAGCTCTTTTATGAGAAAGAGCTTTTTTTCCCACAATTGTATGTGTGTTCTACATAGGCTATTTTTCTGCAAAGTTAGATATATCTGTTATGCTGGAGTATGTGCATAACCACATGAACAAGAATGAAGTTGTAACGTGAATCTTACATCATGTATAAAATTTAACACAAAATGAATGAAAGATCTTAATATAAGAGCTAAAAGTTCTTAGAAGGAAACATAGAAGTAAATATATATGATGTTGTGTCTGTCAACATTTCCTTAGATATGACACCCAAAACACAGCACTGAAGAGAATATAGACAAGTTCAATTTCATCAAAATTAAAACATTTTGTGCACCACACAATACCAAGGAAGTGAAAAGAATCTGACAGGTATAAGTGAAAACATTTGAAAATCGTATGATTGTTAAACCCCAGTAAGTGCTTCAGGGGAGCTGAAGAAATTGGAAACCTTATACCCTTATACTTTGCTGGTAGGAATATAAAGTGGTATAGTATCTACAGAAATTAATTTGGCAGTCCCTGAAAAAATTAAATAGTGTTACCATATGACCCAGGAATTCTATATATATATATAGAATATATATAGAATATATATATATATTCTATATATATTCTCTTGAGTATATATATATACTCAAGAGAAACAAGTGCACATGAAACTTTGTACAGAAATGTTCATACAGCCCTATTTACAAAGACCAAAACACAATGAAAACAGCCCAAATGTTCATTAACTAGTGAGTGGATAAACAAAATGTTCAATGGAATATCAGATAGTCATAAAAAGAAATGAGGTACTGATAATGATACGACATGGATAAACCTTGAAAACACTGCTGCATTTATGTGAAATGTTCAGAATAGGCGAATCCACAAACACAGAAAGGATATTTGTGTTTGCTGGAGGCTGGGGGTGAGGATAGGGAGGAAGTGGAGAATGTGTGCTAATGGATATAAAGGTTTCTTTATAGGCTGATAAACATATTTTGGAATTAGATAAGAGGGATAGTTGAATAACTGAAAACTAACTGCATGTTTTAAAAGAATGAATTGCTTGATATTTGAGTTGTGTATCAATATAACTGATTATATATATATATATACATAAATATATATATTTATATATATAAACTCTTACCAATTCCATACATATATATCCAGCCCTATGTGATAATGAGCAAAACTATTTGCCTTATTAGAAGTCAATTTTTGCACATAAAAATGGCTTATGACAGGGCAATGCAATATTATTTTGAGCTTAATTCCACTGTTGAATATAGTCAACAAGAGCATTTTCAGCCATGATAACATTATGACTTCCATAATCTCTGTTATCTTCTTAAATGAGTCCTTTTATGAGCAAAAATATTATTTATTGATGGTGTTTCCTTGAGAGACCAGACAGGCACACACTGTGGGAAATGAAAAACAGAAATCTGCCAAGCCTAAGTGACAGGTGAGAGTGTCCTCGCCTCCTTCATAATTGTGAAGGAGACTTCGAGGTTATCTTCTCTCCATACTCACCACCCTTTTCTTACCTTACTGTTGTCAACAGGCTGATTTTTATGGATTACATCAAGTGTGCTCCCATTGCTCTCGGGCTCCCTGTGGTGTATGGTCAATAGGAGGCTTCAGGAGGGGACCTGGCTCTCCATCTGCCAAGCATAGTATTAGTAGTGTCTGCATCCCTCTGTCACAAGCCCCGAGTGCTGTCGGGTAGCCTTTTGCTGAAGCAGGAGCTCTTTGCAGCATTTTAGCGATAATTTCTTCCCTAAACACTTTCAGGCCTACTAATGTAGCAGCTCCTTGGGGTGTTTCACTTTTCCTTTTTTCTTTCCCTTAAACCTGTCTACACTGCCAGTCTTGGAATAAAGTCTTTATTAAATTCCCCTCAAGCACCCCTTTTGAATGGACTATCTGCTCCCTGCTGGGACATTAAAGGGTTCAAGAGCTTTTTATTCTTGAGGGTTATAACGGGCAGTCAGTGAGCTCATCATGGAAAGTGAAAGGGCTTTGTGCCTTTTTGTCCAGCAATTCCATCATACCTGGCTGTCACAGATTAAAACTCTAATTTGCTTAGAGTAGTACAGCCTAGGTCACTTACACCATTTAAGTAGTAGTTTCCTTGTCATTTTAAAGAAAGACCAAATGATGCCCCCTATAAAGGCTCTAGTTCGTTCCTGCAGAATGAAAGCCCACCTTGGTCTGAAAATAGCTATTTGAGAAGTCAAATATGCACTTGAGCTGTAGCTAATCAATGCCATTAGGGAACAAACACACAATCACTAAGGTAGGACCTTTGCTACTGCCCTTGCCAAAACCTATGAATTGAGAATGCACAACTTCTTACACACACACACACACACACACAGGTTCCTGTGCC
>PVLD010014445.1:31359-52535 GCA_004027595.1 Dinomys branickii | reverse complement strand
TCAGCTTAGTGGGGTGAAGGAACTGGAAGGTGGGTAAACGCGGAGTTTCAGAAACTGCTAGGAAAGATCTAGAGAAAGGTGACGGAATGTCCATTGTCCCCTCAAAAAGAAGCATCCCACAGAGAGAATGGGGACTGTGAGCCCTGGGGGAGGGGGAGGGGGGCTAGCGGGAGGGAGGGCTGAACTCGGCTAGGGTTAGGGGGGCCGCGGCCCAGAAAACCGCAACTGAAAGGGCTTGTGTGAGTTTAACGCTCCTCCAGCACCGTGCAAGAGGAAAAAAGGACGAGGGGAAAGGAGTGGAAAGGCTCAGAGGAAAGAGCTTTATGTTTAAAAGGGCTAGGGCTGGGGATATAGCTCAGTGGCATAAGTGCTTGCCTGGCAAGCACAAGGTCCTGAGTTCAATCCCCAGTACCGCAAAAAAATAAATAAATAAATAAATAAATAAATAAGTAAATAAAAGGGCTGACTACCTCTGGGGCCTGTCCCTAATTTTCTGGGTTTTGTTGCTGGTTTAAAAGGAGAAGTCTTCATGTCACTCATGAGAGTCTGCATTTTTGTGGGATTCAAATATTCCTTAATTAGGTGTTGTCCCTTCACAGGAAGAAAAGACGCCTTTCATTTCATTTCACTTTGCCATTCTAACTTACTCCCTTTAATAACGAGGCAGGGAAATGTTAAACAGCTGCCGTGAAATATTACAAGCCCCACGCCCTGGGGATGTGGAGGGGACTTTCAGGCATTACCACCCATCTAGGGTGGGGCTCCTGAGGGGACCCCAAGTTCTAGGCTTGGCAAGGTGAGGATTGGGGTGCTCTTTGCTTCTGTTCCATGGAGTCATTCCCATTCCATTGGCTGATATTGGGGTGCAAGTGTGGGACTAAGGGGACACGTGACTGAATGGAGAGGCCCAGGCCCTGGGCTGCCGAGACTCGAACCCCACGCCCACCCAGGGACCCGTTCATCCCTCTCCTTGGGTGCTTCTAAGGAGGACTGGGACTGTTTTATCCTAAACCAGAGAATTTGCCACTGTACAACTTGGGGAAAAAAAGTCACCACAAGACGGCAAAAGCCACGATGGCGCACGCCTACAATCCCAGCATTTGAGAGGCTGAGGCAAGAGGATCGCTGCCAGCTGGAAGCCAGCCCGGGCTCCATGGTGAATTCAAACCCAGCCTGAGCTCCACAGCAAGACCGTGTCTCAAAGAAATGACAAGGAAAATGTTTGGCTTTATACTTCCAGACACTGGCTTTTTTCTTTTTTGAAACAGGGTCTCATCATGTAGATCAAGCTGGATTTGAACTCACTCTAGCCCAGGCTGGCCTTGAATTTGCAGCAATCCTGCTGCCTCAGCCTCCCAAGTGCTGGGATTATAGCCTATGTCAACACATGGGCTCCATTCTGGCTTTTTTTGTTTTCAGTTTGAGGAAAAAGTCAGAAAAGAAAAGAGGCTGCACTGGTCGTCCAGCTAAAAATGTTAAGGGGGAGATGATCCCCATCTAGCTCAGGGTTGACCCTTCAACAAAGGGTCAGGAGTGCTGCAAACTGCAGAAGCCTCCCTGGGGATCTGGAACGCAAATTTGCAGGGCAGCCCGGGGCACTGGTTTCCTTCGGTGGAGCTGTGTATGACGCTTATGCGCTCATTTTGCTGGCAAAAGAGCCTGTCATAAAATGTAATACTGACTATAAAACAAATCCGTGCTTTGAAAGGACTCGCTTCAGATGTTTTCATAAATCCCTAATGGCTCAGGCCCTGCCTGCTATTGATAATATTAATGTGTTAACAGTTCCTCCGAACCAGCAGTACTGGGTAGGTCTGCTGGGTATGCGTGCATGGGTAGGCACGCGCACACACACACACGCACACGCACACACACACATGCAGACTTGGCAATGGGATGGGAGGCAACTGGAACCCTAAAGCAGTGCCTTTTCCTTGAATTCCAGCTACATTTTGCTGAACCCGTGATGCCAGATCCAAGAGAGAGATCAGATATTCTAAATTCTTGGCAGGCGCTCCCTGTAAAGTGCTTCACATTGGTTTATAAAAGAAGTGCATTATATAGATACACGTGTACAGTAAGAAAAGTATTCATCATTCACCACAGCTGAAAAGTAAAAACAACCCAAGGTCCATCAATGGAAGAACAAGCTAGGTATGGTGGTACATGCCAGTAATCCCAGCACTCAGGAGGCTGAGGCAGGAGGGTCACCATGAGTTCAAGGCCAGCTGGGCTACACAGTGAGTTTAAGGCCAGGCTGAACTATATACGGGAACCCAGTCTCAAAAGCAGAGCAAAACCAAACAAACAGATAAATAAAATTGTGATCTGTAGACTGGTGGGATACCACTGAGCTGTAAAGAGGAATGAAGTTTTGGCAGATACAGCTGCAGGGATGCAGTTTGAGGACATTATGTCAAGGGAAATAAGCCACAGATGAAAAGACCCATGTGGCATGGTCCCATAGATATCACGTCTCTCCAGCAGTCAGATTCAGAGACAGAAAGTGGTGGTGCCAGGGGCTGGAGGGAGGAGGGAAGGGAATGGCCGCTTTGTGGGTACTGAGCTCTGTGCAGGGAGACAGGAGGGTCAGGGAAAGGCTGGCAGCCATGGCGGCCAGCACTGGGAAGGGGCTGATGGCGACTGAACATTGGAAAATAGTTATGATGGCAAATTTTATGAACCCCAGTTCTGCAGGGTTTTGTTTGCATGTTCGTTCTTTTTTGGTGGTGCTGGGCATAGCATCGAGGGTCTTGAGCATGCTTCACCAGTACTCTACCACTGAGCCACACCCCAACCCATGACCAGAGTTGTGTTCCAGGCACTGGGCCCGCAGATCTGTCCCCGACCTCACAGAGCACCCAGCTCCAAGGCTGGCTAAGGCCTGGCCTACCCCAAGACCCAAGAAGTCCTGTCTACTGTCCCTAGGACCCCTGGAACTCAGGGAAGCCTCTCATTAAAACCCCATTCTGAGTCAGGCATGGGGGTCCACACTTATAATCCAAGTACTTGGAAGGCTGAGGCAGGAGGATCCTAAATGAATTCAAGACCAGCCTGAACTATATAGGGAGACCATGTGAAAAAACCAAAGGAAAGAGAAAGAAATGGCCACAGTGGGCAGACCTTTGCCCTCAGCCTTAAAAGAGACACACTGCCTTAGACTTGCCCTTACATTCCCCTTACCTGTCATCCTCCACAAGCAGGCTGCTGAGAACTCCACACTCCTGTTGTGCAAGCTTTGCCCACTCTGTTACTTTTGTTTGTTTTTAAAGTACTGAAGACTAAACCCAGGGAATGCTGGGCTATAAGCCAGCTCTACTTAGTTTTTGAGACAGGATCTTGCTATGTTACCCAGGGCTGGCTTTGAACTTGTGATCTTCCTGCTTCAGCCTCCTGAGTAATTAGTATGCCAAGGATGCACCACTGCGCTCAGCTTTGGGCCCAGTGTTGAACCTCGGCCTTCCTGTCTACACCAGAGCTGGACAGCTCTGCAGCTGGTGACACGAGACGCCCCTCCACCCTCCCTCCCGCAGAATGGGAACAGACTGTGCACACGAGGCCTAGTAGTTTTCAAACTGAGGCGCCCAGTCAAACAAAGTAAAACCAGAGAAGGGTCCTGCCCTGCCTGCCAGGGCAGCCCTATTAAATGGTGGGGCGTAGAGCTGGGGGCTCCCCTGATCCTGGGGCCCTTGGGTGGGGCTGCCCAGTGCAGGCAGAATCTGATCAGAGTTCCATTCATGAACAGAATGGAGTCAGGTAACAGGCAAACCGCTGGAAGATGCCGTGGTGGCACCCATTTATAAACCAGAACTCGTGAGGCTGAGGCAGGAGGATAGCTGTGAGTTCAAGGAAAGCCTGGGCTTCATAGACAGTTAAAAAGGCAGCCTGAACTATGTAGTGAGACCTTGTCTCAAAGAAGAAAGGTCAGATTTGTAATTTGAGTATCACTGAGGAAAAACGCCGCAGTCAGTAAACAGATTCTCTAAATCAACCACTTCACCTTCCTGCCAGCTAACAAAATGCTTCCCTGACTTGCTGTCTCGCTTCAAAGGATGCTGTTTTGTTAAACAGAGGACGAGGTGTAAGGTTGAAATAGTAGAGAGAGAAGTCAGGGGAAACTACATTTTAATTTTACTTCCTTTTTAAAGATTTATTTAAAAAGTTAATTAGGCAGAATTAAAGAAATACACTCAGAGAGAATAGAGTGTGAGGCTTTAGCAAGCCAGGTGTGGCTGTGCGCTCCTACAGTCCCAGCATTCAGGAGGCTGAGGCAGGAGGATCAATGCCAATTCAGTGCCAACCTGGGCTACATAGTGAATTCAAAGCCAGCCTGAACTACATAATATAATCCTGTCTAAAAAAAAAAACCAAAAAGCCACACAACTAGAAATTTTTAAAATAGAGTTATTCTCAATCTTGCTTCCTTCAAGGCTGTTTTCCTAGGTTGGGTTGGATCCAAATGTGTAGAGCCTAATCATTTCCACAGCTGTATTTAAGTGTGCTATAACTGTGTGTATATGCATGTGTGCATGTGTGTGTAACCTTGGCTGGTCAATTATAATTTCACATCGTTACATATCCTATATTATATTACGATATCATAATTTCACATCCTACATATCTTATATCATCCTAATTTCACATCCCTGCATATCCTATATGTTGGACCAGAGACGTGCACAACACACTGTAAGGAGTGTTTGTGTTCACAGTGTTCTGGTTCCAGATGTTTTCCAGAAAATTGTATTTTTCTTTTATGCACACTCATTGAGTTTTCCTGGTAATTACTCTGGAGGCCAGACCATTTTAATGGTTTTGGCAGGGACTCCCTGGAGCAGGCAGGAGTGGATGAGAACATAAAGTTACCAAGTGCTTCTTACATTTTAAAGTGAACTTCAAAAAAAAAATTTTTTTAAATGAGCTTCCAGATTATTGACTGGCTGGTTGATGGTTTCTGTTTTTTAGGATGACCCAAGCTCACAGACTATCAGAGTGGGTGGGCAAGGCTGAGTAATCACTGTAATTCCAGGGAGCTGGAGGAAAGCCAGTCTCTTTTTTTGTTTTGTTTTGTTTGTTTTTCGGTCTTGTTTCTTGTTTTTGTTTTTATTTTGGTCTTTTTGAGACAGGGTCTCACAGCACTTCAGGCTGGTCTTGAACTCACTTTGTAGCCAAGGCTGGCCTTGAACTCCCAATGTTCGTTCTGCCTCAGCCTCCTGAGTGCTGGGATTATAGTGGTGCACCACCACACCAGCATTTTTTGTTTTTGTTTTGTTTTTTGTCTTTGTTTTGTTTTGTTTTGAGATAAGAGTCTCACTATGTAGCTCAGACTGGCTTTGAACTCAACTGTGTGGCTTAGGCAGGCTTCAACTTTACAGCAATCCTCCTGCCTCAGCTTCCCTAGTGCTTGGGATTATTGACATAGGCCACCATGGTAAGTGAAGAGATTTTGAAACAGGATTCCAACAGTTCCTAGCCTCTTTCTCATCCTGTGTCCAGCGCGCAGAGGGCCCTAAGATCCTGGGGTATAAAAGGTCAACTGATCTGTGTCAACTTTGCAAAGAAGAGGGAAAGAGGAACTGAGGAGCATGTGATGAGGAGAACAATGAGAGAGAAACGGGCTGGAGTGGGGCATGAGAAGCTCAGGACACCTTCCTGGGAGCCCACCACACCGTTTGAGCAGTGACTCAGCAGACTGGAGGCCTCAGCAGAGGCCAGGGCAGGTCCCTAGCAAGCTGAGCCACCACTGCCAGGAGTCCAAACAGCCTCACACGCGTGTGCCCCACTGTCCACCCAGATGCAGCTGGAGTGACCAGGGGGCCAGACCTTGGCCCTGTTCCCAGCTCCAACGGCCGGACAGGCTGTGTCTCCCCACTCCCTCACACCCTGAAGCCTCTGTTTTGGCTGGGCCTGCTGGTGTACAAACACCCCAAGCACTGATTCATCCATCAGAAAATCTCAAGGCAACACCTGCTCACACACTTGCAAAAGCTCAGGACCCTGACCCCAAAACCCCACTTGTACAAGGAGTGTACCAAAGAGGCTGACCAGAACGGCACCCCGGGGGCCCCGCCTCTTCTAGAGGCCCCCTAGCCAGGGGTGCGTCCACGAGGTCCTTTTCTTAACTACGCAGTAGTGCACACTCGCCTGCTGCCCGCAAGGAAACCAGAGCCAGATCATCAATGACCTAGCACGGGCTCGGTCCATTTCCAGAGCTGGGATCGTACCAGGAGTAAAGCGTTTCCAGCACTGGAGACAGTTCTCCAACTTGGAGCCGAAATCCGGCCTGCGGCAAGGTCGCAGAGGCGCGTCGCCCAGGTTTCTGGCCCCGGGAGCCAAAACTCCTCGGAAGCGCACGGTGTTTGGCTGGAGCTACCGCGTGTGGGGAGAGATGATTACACTCGAAGGAATCGCGACTCCTCGCGGAGCCATTATGCGCGTTGCTCCGCACGCGCAGGTCCTGGCCCGGGTTTTCGCGGCTCCTCTCCCTCCCTCCCTCGCTAACCACTCGCTCATAATTTGTGGGCCGCCGTGGAGCTGCAGGCCCCAAATTAAAGCACTTTTGCAGCTCGGACACCCAGAGAGCTGCCTCCACGCTCGCCAGGCCGGCACCTCCTGCTCCCCGCTCCCCTCTCCCCGCCCAGCGCCGCCGCTGCTGCAACGGATGGGATTTCACGCGCAGCTTGCGCGCACGCATTCACACGCACACACGCGCGCACACAAACACCCACTCCCGGGCCAAGGCCGCCCGCACTCGTGCACGAGCCCGGTCGTTGTCCTTTTGTGCTCGCTTGGCAGACGCGGCATTCCTGCCCCAGGGCTCCTCTTCCTTCGCCACTGTCCTTGTGGGTCCCCCTGGCCTGCTCTGCTGCTTCCCCTTCAGCCTCGCGGGTTGCGCCCTCGCCTTTTCCTCCAGAGAGAAGGGAGGGCCGCGGAGATGCGCCCGGTGCAGCCTGAGTTCTGGAAACGGCTAGAACTGCAGGGCTGGCCTCCGGCCTGCGCCCTGTTTGTTTTCCCTTCGCCCCCTGAATGCTAGATTAAGACGTAAAGATTACCCGGGCCGAATAATGCCCGGAGTCAACACTCGGGCAAACAAAAGTGCTTGCACAACTCGCCAACCCCGCTGGGACCCGGGCTGCGGGCTGGGGGAGAGAACGCACTCCTCGCTGCTAATTACAAATAAATGATGATGTGCTCACTAAGTAATTGATTTAATGAAGTTCCTATGAAACTATTAAAGCCGGGTGGAGGTCAGGCTGGAGGCGCCCCAGAGCGCCCATTGTGGGCTGTTTAACTCCACCAGGCTCCTCGGAAAGACATCGGGGCTAATAGGTGAAGTCACAGCTGCCGGTGCTGACTTCTCAGAGCGCCCGGCCGGCCGCGGGCACCCTCGCGCCCTCCTCCTGTCGCGCCCTGTGCCCCGTCGCCCGAGCCCCGCTCCGGCTAGCTTACCCACGCCACTCCCAGCCCCGCCGTCAGCTCCCGAGGGCCTCTCCAGAGGGATCCCGGCTCGCGTTACGAGCGGGAAGTTGAACGCCGAACTTGTGCGCACCGCCGGCAGTCGGCGGCGTACACCCCCGCCCACCCCTCCCTTCTAACCCCACCCCACCCCCGCCGCTCCGTGCAGGAGCTTTAGCCAGTGTGCCACGCAGGGTGCTCGCGCGCTCTTGGCAAGGTGCCTGGAGCCCGGGCGCGTGCCCCTGCACTGGCTGGGGTGGGGCGGGGCGGGGGTGTGTGAATCGTGCGTGAGTGTGTGCGAAAGTGTGTTCGGGTGTGAGAGCACGTTTTGGGCCCAAGGACCGTGTTTCTGCACCTCTTTCCGTGGCCTGCGGCCTGTTCGTGGGGGGAAAAAAGTAGAAGTAGGGCAAATACACTAGAAGAAGAGCAAAGGGGTCTCAAGGATTGTTGTGGTGGACGGCTGGGCCTGGGAGCTCCAGTCCTAGGTTTGCGGGAGACCTGAAGCATCTCCACCGCCCTCCATACTCGCATCCTGACCCAGCCAGCCAGGCGGTGCTCAGCTCTTGAGCTGTCCCTCCAGGACCCAATGGTGCCGAAGGCCCCAGGCCTACACCTCAGGGGATGGATTTGAGCTGTGCAAGCCAACCCCTCGGGTACAGAGTCTTTGTCTCAGCAGAAAGGGTAAGGACCAATCCTGAAGCACTGTTCTTGGTGAGACTTATAACCACCCCTTATCCAAGAAAAGAAAGGAAACATTCTCAAAAGGGGTGGAATCACACATTTCAAGTTGATGTGGAACTGAAGGTGCTACACGCCTGCACCAGACCTCGAGGATCCAAAGCTCTCTCATCCAAGCGGAAGAGCCTTGGACACAACTTTCCACTCCCCCCCCCCCTTCCTCCCGGTCGCAAAGGGCTTTGAGGTAAAAGAGGAGGTCGGGTCTAGCTGAAACTCCACACCGGTAGACAGGGGCACCCGTGAGGCTTCCGCCAGCAGAAAGAAATCTGCCAGGATGCCCTTCCCCCTCCACCAGCCCAGTCTCTCCTCCTGGAGAACTGGCAGTTAAGTTTCTTAAAGCATGCATTTCATTTATGATGCCACAGTTAGTTGGTGGTGTCCTTTTTTAAAAGGATTTTTTCCAAACGGCTGAAAACCATTTGATTGTGAATCAAACTCTTGGGATTGGGGGGAGGGGTAGAGGATGTTTTTGGTGTCCTAGCGGGCCAACCTTAACTGCACTTCTGCTTGGATCGTTAAGGCTCTCAACTTTTGATTCCTCAGGACATGTTAGCCCAAAAAAGATTTTTTTGGGGGAAGGGTCTCGCGTGAGGGTCTCAGTTTCGCCATCTGTAAAATTGGACCTGGAGCTCCTTGGCCGAGGTTCTTCGGGCTTTATTTGTTTGTGATGTGTGAAGGAGACCTTTTGCTAGAGGAGGAAGTCAGTGAAGAGGCCTGTTTGCACCAGGCTTTTGTCTTTCTTTGTGGAAGCGAGTCCCTTTGTAAAATAATGCTCCGCCACACTGCCTAATGGATTTTGGCAGGACTGGAGTTTTCATTTTCCCTCACCCAGGAGCGACGAAAGAAAGGGGATGTTTCCAAGCCCTGCGAGTCCCGCGTGGCGCTTGTTTGCTCAGCAGCGCGCTCTCCAAACTGTGCCCAAATGCGGTGCACGCGGGCCGAGCGCGCTCTCCTCCCCCGCCCGGGCAGCTGTTAGCATTTTGTTCCCGTCTCCCCTCCCCTCCCCTGCCCAGTCCCCCGTATTCCTTTAACGCCTGCCGCTGATTGCATCCCTGCTGCCCTTAGTGTAGATGGGCACTTCTCTTCAGGCTGCAAATGAGAAGTGACATTTGCACTCGGCTCAGCCAACGCGTGAGCAGAGCGCGGGGACACAGGCCCGTTGACCGAGAGCGGCCCAGAGGCCGGCAGCCTCGGCGCCGGCATCCGAAGCTGCCTTAATTAATACCATCTTAAATAGTCCAGCAGCTACCGAAGACAAAGTTGAAGAAAGACTTTAAGGCTGAGTGCCCCCTCGACAAGCTCTTTTTCCTCCGTGTCATTCAATATTTAATGCACCCGCTTGTAATGCTACTACTGGTGCTCCTTTCTAAGCAAGGACATTATTTTTTCACGGTGCCCATAGCCAGGGAAAGCCCTTCAGGCAAAGAAAATCAAAATGTTTGTTGTTTTGGATGACTTATAACTCTTGTTTAACACAAGCACTTTCAGGAAAGTATAACAGGCGCAGCCTCCAAAAGCAAACAACACAATCCTTGTGACAGAGTCGGACACAAAAAGCACATTGTCTTGCAGACTACCCCTTTCTCTGGTGCTAGATGGGGGCCTGTCTCCCAGTGAACACCACGATGCCATTTCACTTTTGAACTATTGTTTTTGAGTTATGCCATGTGGTCAAAAGGAGCGAGAAGGGGGTTGTTTTCCAGGCCCCTAAGACAAACGAGTTGCCTTTTCAATGAAATCCCCCCGCGAACCTTGAAAATGGAGTTTAAATGTCACCTCCGCCTTTCTAATGGGCACAGGGCTGGAGGCGACCCTTCAAAGCGCCTTGGTGATAAACGACCCTTATTAAATATGGTCCGGGATGCTGGGAAAGTCCTGCTCGCGGCCTGTGTGCTCCAGAGCGCCCCTCGCTGGAGGGCCCGAGCCTCGGCGGCCGGCGCAGATCCAGGTCCAGGCCCAGGCTCAGCGCGCTCGGGATTGAGAGGCAGTTGGGTTGGGAAGCTCGGGTGAGGGGGGCCAGTTGTAATACACCGTCTTATCTGGCGGCCCCAACGCGCCCGTGCGCCCCATCCCCAGGGACTCGGCGTGAAAGCTTGGTGCATTTCCCCCTGACTTCTTTTTGTCCGTTGTCGAGTGGCGTCTGCAAGTCTGAGCTGCAAAGTTACTGATTTGCAAGCTGCATGTTAAGGCAGCCCGTGTAAGTAATTTCTCCGGGCACCCCAGCAAAGGAGAACAAATCGCTGACAAAGGCGAGCGCTTTCGATTCAGCGGCGTCGTTAGGGCAACCCCAAACTATTCCTCCTATAATAAGTTCCACTTCAAAGGGTTTCTCATTCAGCGGTGACTGCTTCGCACTTTTATTAAGTCCGGGCTTTTTCACTCGGAGGAATCATCTGTTTGGTTATTTTTCATCGTGTTTATTTTTCACCATTCACACAGTACTTGTATTAAATAAACAAAGAACAATCGCTCTGCAAATAAAAGTACTTAGGTGGGGAGAGAAGGAAGAGGAACTGGGACTCTGGCGCCCCTGCCCCTCCCCCGCCACATCACCTACCCCACCCCCCACTCGGCTTTCTCTCCTCCTGTCAACATTCTCCTTTCTTTAGAGCTAGGAGGGTCTAAGGGAGAAATCAGCAAAAAAAAAAAAAAAAAAAAGTGACTATAAATGTGTATATGTACAAATACACACACATGTACATGGTTTTGTGATATGAAAATTGACTGAACTAACTTGGCAAGAAGGGAAAGGTCACTGCAACTGTATCTTAATAGAGTGCCTCCGATGGTCCTGGACCGGCTGCAGAGACTCCTCTAGCCCTGCCCATTGCCATAGCAATCTTGAAGCTCTTCGTGGATGTCCCATAAAAGCAGTAGTTTGAATTTCAAAGAACGAGCCTTTGAACTTCTCCCTGCCTGATTAGACGATGGTGTTGTATGTGAATGTGTGCTCGGGAGTGTTTGTGAGTGGGCGTGGGGGCCGGTGTTTCTGGGAGGTTTTGTTCAGGGAGAGAGTGCTTTCACTGTGGGCTTCCTCCACCACGGCTCCAGACCTGGAAGGTTTCCATGGTCATGTGTCCTGCTGGGGGACCCTACGGGTGGATGGGCAAGCGGGTAGGGCTGTGGTAGGATGGAAGTATTAATAAGCATCTGGATTGTTTTCTTTGCCTTGTGATCAGCTCTTCTTTGCTCTGATTTAAGGTGATCACTTGGGAAAACCAATCGTCTCGCCTCCCCCTTCTCCAGATCTTGTATTTCCTAACCAAAGTGGGATTTTAAAAAATCATTTCATGGCATAGACAGATAAAACTACAGTGGCCTCCCAAAGCTTCCACAGAATGAAAGACATCAGTTATGAGAATGCAGCAAAAACATGATGTCTGCAAACAGCTGGGCCCAGCTCTCTGGTTTGGGCCCCTTTTTTTCTTCAGGTCCTCAATGCAGTGACACTTGTGTGCCCATTTCCAACACAAGAGAATGTAATTCTCATTATGGAGCTCTTTCTAGGTATATTTGATTTTAGGAGCATTAGCTTTACAAGAGCATCCAAATGGGGAAGATGTAATGCAAATAATTATGTATTTGGAGAGTCTCCTACCCTGGCAAACAAAGGTACATGATTTAAACCGCGCTTGCAAGGGCCACGTTTTGCCCAGGGAAGATGAAGTCTTTGATGATAGCCAACTTAGTGTCAGTAAGTGGCTTTCTTTGGGACATATTCAGATGGGAACGTCTTGCCTGCCAATTGCCATAGAAATCTTAACACACCATGAAGATTGTCCAAGCGCCAAGCCTTCCGTTCTGGACTAAATTACTTTGAAGTGGCGCAGGACGAGCAGTGGTCAATTTTAACTCTATAGACTGGACAGAGAAGGCTGGGAGTGGGAGATTGCACGTTTTAAAGCAGAAAATAAGAAGGGGAAACTTGTTTTATACACTCTATACAAGGTTCTGCTCATTGTCAGATATCTTTTATCTTTTATATTTCCCATGAATCATTCATGTCTTGGTGGCTTTGTGTCACCCTTCTTTTCACAAGAAACTTCATTAGAGAGCTATAAGTTTTCCCATTGATTGGTGCCCCATTTATGAGTGTTTTTCTCCTTCGTGTGCTGGTTATTGTCATCTGGTTTAAAACAACTCCTGGCAACCTGTTTCACCTTTCCTACACTTAACAAACCTGACTTTTAAAAGTCACTATAACCTTTTGGAAAAATGCTTATTGACATTCCTACTAACTGTTCTTAACTATTTGGCCTTTACAGCTTTGTATTAAGTAACATAAAAACAAGCAAACATCAAGCCTTGTTAATGTACATGGCCAAATACACTCATTTCAGCCACCTCAATATTCTGTTGCCATGAAAAAAATCTAATTTCTCCTTCGCACCTGGCCCAAAGTGCTAAACTTAAGTTATTTTTATCTACTTAACTTCCAAAATAAACTACAGTAAATTATATTTGATCTCACCATGATGAGAGAATTTTAATGACCACTTAATTTCATTCCACACCCAGATCAGCTCCTTGACAGTTTTGCTTTTACCTTTCTCTTATTAGCTTTTTCCTCTTCCTTTAGAAGACAGGCACCAAACAGAGCTACAATTACTCTTCAGTTTTTCACTGATTAGAATCACTAAGCATATTCCCAATTCTAACAAATGAGTGCAGTAAACCTTGAGACTTGTGTTACTACAAGTGTGAACTTCATGGATTAGTCTTCATAAATATCTTGAGTTTTCTAAATTAAACTGTAAGTTAAACCAAACTGTAAAAATATTTTATTGCTTGAAGAAAGGCTAAAAGATCAAGGGAGGCCAACTTAATGTTCTTTACTTTAGCAACTGTTCTGTATTAAAAGAATGACAGCAGTATGCCATTAGGTCAAATGTAACAATACATAGGAAGAATACCTTTATTACATTTTTACTTCATAGTCACTCTTGCTTTCTTCCTATTGGAGGTACACAGCTTTCATTTTAGGTGAATCAGAAACCAGTAAATCTGTGGCAAAATTAACCTATGCATGGCAAAATACATAAAATACATATTCTTTTGTTTTGTAATAAATAAACCTGTAGCATAATAAAGAATAGTGCAACTACCATTGAAAAAGTTGTATAAATAAAACAACTCATTATACATCAGGAATATCTTGTCCTAATAAGTTTACGATACATAAATTATCCCCCCCAATTCATACCATTTTTTGTATTTGAAAGGACTTTGAAAGTGTATATGAAAATCAAATAAACTTTAAAACTGTAATTTTATATTCAAGTTTTATGGTCTTTTTCTTTATAAAGGAGGGTCTGAATGTTTCATATTTACTATAACAATCTGAAGACAACATTGAGGGCTTTCAAATGACAGCACCATGCACTGTACTAGTAATACATCTATAAACTATATATAATCTCATCAACACAATGCAAAAAGGACATGCAGGGAGTCTTGGTTTCCACCTTACATTTTTCATTCAAGTAAGCTTAAAAATATATTTTTCCACTTTCTTTCCCCCTTTTTTTTTTTAAATAAACCATGGACCCTAAATAGCAATCTTTCACCAAAATGTATAATATAATTCTTTGGTGTGCTTTGAACTCTTCCAGGGGTGGGGTGGGGGGGAAAGGATGATGTCTGAAAATAAATTAATTCAACTGTACAAATAAAAGTGTTCACATACAAGTTATTAACAATGACAAGACTACATCAACCACTCACCACACATAAAACAAATTTCTACAAGCCCTGGGGAGGGGGTGTCTTCAGGGTCTCTGAGGATAAATTAGTGCTCTTTAGTATATTTGTATGATGTTTCTGATGGACTACATTCTGCACAGGAGATGTGTTGTACCAAGTGAAAATAAATTGACTAAGAGTTATTGTCCTAGGTCCTTGACCTTTTTTATCCTAGCTTGACAGCTCTGGCAAAGGTCACACATTCATCAGTGTTTGGTGGTAACTATAAACCTTTTAAAATTTTTAATATGTATAGCAATTCCTCCCCTCTTTTAATGTAAATCATATACTTCACACTGTCATTTTCAAATGGAAGAGAGTTTGGTGTGCTCGGGGCTCAGGTGGAAGAAAATGCACTAAAAATGCAGTTTCAGGCATTAAAAAATAAAGACTTCTCTAAAAAAAAAAACCTTGACACAATAGTATAAAAGAGCCGGCCTGCTTTAAAAACAACAGCTTTCAAAAAAAAAAAAAATAGGCACAATGCCATCATCACACCTCTGCAGACTTGACTGTGAATGCTGGCACCCAAAGAATTTAGGATCAAAAACATAATCTCCTTATTACACAAGAAGTTTGGACACTGTAAGAAGGCAGCATCTGAGGTTTCAGATTAAAGGAAAAAAAAAAAGCAGAGAGAAAAAAGCAAGCACTTGTATTTCTTCTATTTTATAAAAGATCACAGTTTCACAGTTGTTTATTGCAGCAGCTTTTGTTTCTCTCCATTTTGCTTACACAATCACAGTAGCATAATGTATGGAGATATATTAAGGTTGCTGCACTTAAAAAAATCACATAAGGGTCCTGAAGAAATAACCCTGTATAAAAATACTTCGATAAGGTGAGATCAATAATGGAAGTGTGGAAATTAAAAACCATAAATATTAGAACTTAAGGGGGTTTTTACAAATACTTTTGGACACAGGCAGAGTCCGGGAATCTGTTGGCAATGCAGCAAGTGTGTGGTTTACAATCAAGAAGCCTTTGCAAAACTAGGGCCCAATGAGAAGGCTCGACAGCAGCCCACATTATGGTGTCAAAGGCATTGGAGAGGTACTCTGGGAAGTACAGAGGGCCTGGTTGCTCTATGATGTTTTGACTTAATGCTCTTCTTCTCTACCTTTAAAAATATAAATATATATATACACATATATTTTTTATTGGCAGTGTGTATCTTGATTAAGTAATCTTTCCATCCATTTCCCTTGGTAGGATTTGCCCCCAGCCCTGTCTCCCCTGCAATGTACAAGTCCAGCTTGGTTGTTCTTTGTTTTAGAAAAAGAAAAAAAAAAAAGCCCAAATATCTTAATTAAATTAATTAAATGTACAAATACCATAGGGTTTCATATTGAATAAATAGGGCTAATTAGACCAGTGGCAAGTCTGAGTCATGCATTTGTCTCAGGCTCGGCATTGTCTCAGGTTAGGAGAGGGTCCAAGGACTCCCACTTGTTATTTCATCTATTAATGATAATAAATTCTAATGTATCGTCCGCACCACTTCAGCGTTCCCATACATTTCCTCATCTTCAGACTCAGAGGTGGTTCCGTTGCTGGAAGGTGTGTGGAGGTGGCTGGGGGCCCCACCGGCCTGGCAAACGTACCACTCACTGAGGTTGGTCACCTGAGGGGACAGAGTGCTGGAACGACTCCTGGCTGGGTCCAGCACTGGGGACAAGGGGGCACCCACCGGAGTCCCCACAGCTGAGTAACCAAGGGCTCCTGGAGAAGGTGGGGGGGACTTGCAGTGAATCTTCATGTGCTTCCTCAGAGAGCTCGGGTGAGTGTAAGACTTGTCGCAGCCTCTGATCTTGCAATAGTAGGGCTTGTCACTGGTGTGGACATGGGAATGTTTCTTTCGATCACTGCTATTGGCAAACTTCCTATCACAGCCATCAAATTCACATTTGAAAGGCTTTTCCCCTGCAACAAAACACAGGAAAGGTTAACAGTGGCTTTCAAGAGACCTCTCACTTGAGAAATCTTGGAGCTGAAGGGAGAGTGCATTTCCCCATTCTCCCAAAGACCAACACCCAGCCTTGCTCCTAATCCCAATTCGAACATTCCAGGATGCAAAGGGGAAGAGCTCCCATTAAGGACCCTCCACTGCTCTGGAGGTTTTGCTTGGCCCTGGATTGAGAGGACAGGTGTCAGTGCCTGTATCACCACAGGTCTCGGTGAGATCCTCAGGGCTGAAGTCCAAAATGCACCACTGAAGCCCTCCAGGCATCCCTGTACTGAGTCCTCACAGCCCTCAGGGTCTCAACACCCAAAACACAAGTAGAAGATCCCCTGTCAAGACTGACCCTAGTGACACTTCCAAAGCTGCAAGTGGGGATGAGAAGAAAAATAAAACACATACACTAAATTAAATTAGGTGGGCCTGCAGAAAAATGATAATGGTACTGTGTTCCAGAGTGTTCTCAGTGTTTCACTGCTGGGAAGGGGCAGCAAGAGAGTATGTGGGGCTGGGAAAGGAAAGAAAATAAACCAAAGGCTCCTCTGTAGCAATAAAGGCACCTGGGAAATACACAATCACTCCGTAAGATTTTACAAGGCTGGCTTAGCACAGAATAGGCTGTTGGCCTCTGCATTCCATCAGCTTCCTTCACATCATGGACAGAACAGCAGAAGAGCGCACGAACAGACAAGGATAAAGACCATAGCCTTAGCAAACGGGCCATTCGCCTATCACCCTAAGCAAATTTATAACAGCATTTTCCTTCGCTTAATGATCAAAAACACTTTTGTAAAAACCTGGGGTCACCTGGCCTATCATCCTTTTAAGCTGCTCTAACTACCTTAGGAACACAATGCCTTAAACACAAGGCCACTAGTCCAGGAAGTGGAAATGTTTAGTCAGACAACTGGAGATTCAGTCAGAATGCACCTGATGTTAATAGGCAATAGAAGCAGTAACAGTAAACACTGAGTTCTTTCCTTAGCACCTTAGGATCTATGAGTCTGAAATACTTAAATCCATAATTGAACAAATTATCTCACGCATATTATTATAAATAACATTTTCCTCACATTTTGAGATTTTTACAATAATAGCACCCACTGTGGTGGCATCTCACATAGAGCAGTTTTCTTTCTTTTGGACAACTTATTTTTGAAAAGAAACTATTATGAGTCAGTTTAATGTACATTAATTCCTGTGGTAAATTTTCTTTTCCAACAAATTTTTTTAGTGTGTGTGTTTAATAGTTCACCAATGATGACTGCCTCAATGTGAGAGCACATTAGCACATCAGAAAGTATCCAGATGCTTGGAGTATAACTTTTCCTACCTGGAAATATTGTTTAAAAATGAAATTAGACATCATTGAAATACACTTCCAACATTAATGTACAAATAGAAGGAAAACACAGAACTCACAAAGGTAATCACAATCCTTAAAAATTCTTTAAGAGATGATCTGCAAGCAAAGTAAATCCCTTTCTACTAAAACATCAATGATTTGTCCTGCTTTCCATACTACATTCTAAACTGATAATACTAATTTAACACAGCATTCTTGCTTTAAAAATTATAATCAGCTCTCTTCAATATGGAGGCTTAAGTGGTTTATTCACTTTATGCAAATGTGCAATGTTGCTTGGAATTTTCACGCCTCTGCGCAACCCATATATCCGGATTATAAAAAATATCCACTCTGAACATTGCTGGTTGCTCCACTGCATGTAAGAGAAGCAATAAAACCCAGTTAAGGGAGCAGAGGAGACGGAAACAAAGGTGGAAATTAGGGATAAAGGAAAGATGGCCGGGGAGAGGAGAAGAAAAAGGAAGTGTGAGTGAATGGCCGGTGCTATTTAAAGGGCCTACAGGGGCCCGGAGTAGATTCCACCCAACCAGGAGGGCTGAGAGAGCCCAGCAATTACATTTTAGATTCTGATAGAGGGATCAAGTGGGAATTTTAACTGTGTAGAATTCTGGGACTTGATGGGAAAGTAAGGGAAATCACTGTGTGTGAATAGTCCAGGTCCTGCCAGTTACTGCCACTACAGTCTGGCCTAGAGGCAGGTTATAAATGCAATTGGGTCAGGGACCAGGGCCTTCAGCAGTGGTCTGGGGATTAACTTCTTTGATCCATCTGTCTTGGGATCCCTGATGACCCATAAAAGGGAAAGCCTCCTAGTAAGGAGAAAACTGTGGAAGGGTTCCCCTCTGGACACAATGTCCAATGGCTAAGCAGCCCAGCAACAGCCAAAACACCAGGCACTGGGCTTCAGCTTCACTGGGCGATGCCTTCCTCCCTCTGGGTGAATCCTGCGTGCTTCACCTGGCAGGACCCAAGCTGCCATAAGGCAGATAGGAAATGCAAACACCCAGGCAATGTGGACCAGAAAACAAACCGGGCTCAAGTCCAATGGGCACCCAGGGTCCCCAGCTCCCTACCCCTACCCACCCCAGAGCCCACCAGCAGGCTGCTGTTTCAGTGTCATGGGTGGCCTGTCGTCAGGGGCCTGAAAGCTAAGATCCGAGAAGGGGAGGCCCACTCCTGTCTAGAGGTCTGGGAGGGCAGGAAAGGCCTGAGGCTGCATGCACCACGTTTAGGGGGCCCCTTTGGGGACGAGGGGGCAGCTTCATTGTCCCTGACTCTCTCCCCATGAGTAAGTGCTGGCTAGGCTCAGAAGCTAACAGCTGTTGTAGCCGGCCAGGGCTTTTTTACGAGAGCCTGGTGGGAAGTTTCCTTTTGGAAAAATCATTAAGGCGGACTGATCTCGACTAGGGAAAAATTGGGGCTAGGGAGAAACGTGCTCAACGCAAGATCTCTCCTGGTCCACAAGGGAGGCCTGTGGGTTGTCTGCCCAAGGGGCAAGGCCTGGGGCGCCAGTCTGAGGCCACCTGGACTCAGCTGCTGGTCTGTAGTCCCCAATGCTCCTGACTGCCGCTGGCCCGGCATCAGGGCCCACGCCCGAGGCTGCCTCCTCGCCTCAGCCGCACCGATAAATCAGCCAAGTGATTAGTGAATGTAAACTCCGGTTACTTAAGCGTCCTCGGAGGGGTAATATCGTCTGTCCCTATAAATTCCGGCTGCGCTCGAGCTCAGCAGCGCTCCTGCCCAAGACGCTTGTCCGTTCCATGCCTACCGGGACCATAAGAGCACCCCACACTGCAACCACCCTTCACCGGGCTATGGTACCCTCAAAGGCAGTGATGGGGCCGGGTGGGCTGGAAGGGAGGAAGGGTTCCCCACGACGCTGGGGACGCCCATCAAGTTCCGCGGCGGGGTAGGCCTCACTCCTTCCTTCTGCAAGGACCCCTCTTCCTCCACCTAGACCCTCTCCCGAAATGGACAAGAACTGGGCTGGGGGGTGTAGCCGAGGGCTTAAGGGGCTTGCCTGGCGTGAGCAAGGCCCTGGGGACAACCCCAGCAGTGAAAAAAAGGGCCAATCTCTCCAGCACCTAACACTCTAGAATGTGGAATGTGCGCATGATGGTGCTGCGTGCCAGGGAATGAGTGTGCGTGAGTGTGCAAATGAAGGGAGTGTACATGTGAAACAGGAGTTGAGGGCATGCAGTGTCGCAGAAAGGGCTAGGCGTGCACGAGAACAGGAGCGTGTGCACTGGTGTGAAGTGCGAGCACATGGACTTTGTGAGTGGGGTGGGCGAGTGCAAGCGCGTGTAGTAGAGCAGGGCAGTCTCTGGGGGCCGGGCCGAGGGCGCGCTCCTCTCGCCATCTTCATCCTGCCTGGGAGGCAAAGGGGTCCCCTCCGCCCCGAGGGGGTCACACCAAGCAGGCCCAATACCACGGCAAATCCCACGAGTGCTTCCCAATGCGCGCGGCCTGCGACTCGTGGCGGGGGCAGGAGAGGCAGGGGGCGACCAGGCCCCGGCTCCCCCCCTTGCGCATGGCCCTCCCGGGCTCCGGGGGTCAGGCGCGTGGGGGGCTGCCGACCGTCCTGGGCGCCTTCCTGCTGCTCCGTCTGCGGCTGCTTCTGCTCCGGGCGGCGGCGGCGGCTGAAGCGCGTGGCCGGTCCCGGTGGAGGCTGCGGGCGCGCTGGAGACTCCGCGGTGCGCGAAGCCGGCGCAGGGCCTGTGTGTGCTATCGAATTACTTATTCATAGAAAAAAAGAGGGGGAGAGAAAAAAAATAAGTCACATGTCCGGGTTATACGACTGCGAGGAGAAGCAGCAGAAGTAGGGAAAAATGAAAGCGAGCAGGAGAGGCGGCGGCAGAAGCGGCGCAGGCGGCGGCGGCCGGGGACAGACACCCACCTGTATGAGTGCGCTTGTGGATCTTGAGGTTCTCCGAGCGCGCGAAGACCTTGCCGCAGCCCGGGAAGGGGCAGGGGAAGGGCTTCTCGCCGGTGTGCACGCGGATGTGGTTGATGAGCTTGTACTTGGCCTTGAAGGGCTTGCCCTCGCGCGGACAGTCCTCCCAGAGGCAGACGTGGCTGCTCTGCTCAGGGCCGCCCACGTGCTCCACCGTGACGTGGCTCACCAGCTCGTGCATGGTGCCGAAAGTTTTGGAGCAGGGCTTGGCGCAGCCGGCGGGGGCCGGGCATGGTGGCGGCGGTGGCCCGGCCAGCTCGTCGGGGTCGATCCACTTGCAGATGAGCTCCTGCTTGATTGGCTGCCGCATGTAGCGCAGGAAGGCCCCGGCCGCCCCTGGGAGGTGGGGGTGGTGCGGGGGTTGCGCGGGCGCCGGTGGCGGAGCCGGGGGCGGTGCGTGGTGCTGCTGCAGGTGGGGCCCGGGACCCGAGGCCGCGGCCGCAGCCAGGTTCAGGTTTAAGTTCACAGCTCCGTAGCCGTGCAGGGCGGCGGCAGCCGCGGCCGCCACTGCCCCGTAGTGAGCGTCCCCCGACCGCGGGGCGAAGGGCGGTTCGGCGCGGCCGTACAGCTCGGCTGCCGCGGCTGCAGCGGCCGCCGCCAGCCCCAGGCGCATCTGGCCGTTGAGCGGATGCGGGTGGCCACCGGGAGCCCCCGGCGCGTCGTGCAGCGCGGGGAAGAGCGTCGGGCCGCCGCTGCCGTCCGCGCCGGAGTAGGTGCCGCTGGCGGAGATGAACATGCCGGCCGGGTGGGGAGGCGGGGCCGGGTGCTGGGGGGAGCCGGTGCCGGACCGCTGCTCCCCTCCGAGCGGGGCCCCGTGCATGGCCGCCGCGGGGGCCGTGGCGGAAAGGTCCCTCCGGAGGACGAAGTCCCTGCTGTGGCCTTTGCCGCTGCTGCCGCCGCCGCCACTGTTGGTGGTGGTGTAGCCCGAGAGGGCAGGAGGAGGAGGGGGCGGGGGAGGG
>PVLD010014445.1:10379-31259 GCA_004027595.1 Dinomys branickii | reverse complement strand
CAAGCGCGGGGACAGCCACGCCGGGGTCAGTGCCCGGGTCCCGCGAGTGGAGGAGATGCGCGGCGACGGCGCGGAGTTGGGAATGGGCGGGCGGGCAAGCCAGCATCGAGAAGCCTGTCATGTTCTGGAGCGGCTGGGCCTGAGCCGTTGCCAAATCCGCTAATCTCAGCGCTGGCGGGTTCCTCTTGCTCAAAGGGGGCTCCATCAGAACTACAAAATCAGGCCCATAGACCCTCACTGGGGGTACTTTTTTCCCTCTGCTCGCCTTCAAAAACATGTATATACCAGGCGCTCTTTAACTTCTTTTGTCCTGGTCTCTCAAGTGCTTATTCCTATTCCCACTCTGTCCTCCAGCGATTGGCAGAGTGAACGCCACATTTGAGCAGCACAGTAGGACCTAGATTTTGGAAGTGGTACGTGTGGGATTGGAGGGGGCCGCGTGATTGGCAGCAGCTTCGGCTGTCCGATTGGCTCCCATTCAGGGCCTCGGCCCAGCAGGGAACCGCCTCCATGCTCGCGACCGCTTGCGCTTTCACTTTATGCCCCCCTCCTCCCGGGAGCCCTGCGTCCCCGCCTCCCCGGGGATGCAGGAATTGCACTTGCAGAAAGTTTGCGCTTGACCTGCGCGCGCAGCACCTTGCGCTCTGTTGACGCACCTTGGAGTGCGCGCTCCTGCACGCGATCTGACTGCACCCAGAGGCTAGAGCATGGGGACCCCCAAGGAGCAACAGGTGGAGAGAGAACCCGCAACTTCAAATACCACCGCCTCACTGCTCACAGCGTTCTTCTCAGCACCCAAGCATCCTCCTCTTTTGGAAGATCCTTGGGCTGCTCTCAGGGAAAGAAGAGTGAACATCTAGTCGTCATACCTGTACTGGTGATGCCACAAAGTTTTTATTTGGACTTCCAGTCTGCCCAGCGCCCACGTAGGGCGCAGACAGGAGACGGAATGAGGAAGATTTACTAGAGTCTATTGGTTGCAAAACAACTTGTGTGATTTGGCTCCGCAAAAAACAGGTGAAGTCAAAATAAATCTTTTCCCTGAGGAACGTTTTTACTTCGACCTTTTAGCTCATGAAGTTCCTTTCAACACGGTTCAAAGGAGTTGCCTAGAAGTATAATCTCACAACTCATCGGTTCTAGAGTTGCCCCTTTCAATTAGATCTACCGGAGGGGCGGGACGACGGGAATATCGGGCAGCGACGCTAATTTTTGCCTTTCGGATGTACAGTGGCCAGGCAGACCAAACGGCGTCGCCCCAGAGGGAAGCCGCTAGATTAGCAGTGGCTCTGCCGCAGAGTTTATTCGTCGACGCACATGTGTACCTCAGTTTCTGTGAGAGGAACTCGAGTGAGAATACATGCAATAAAATGCTGTTTTTAGAGCAAGAAATAATCTCGCTGTTTATTAACAGGGTAGGCTTTGACCTTAGCATTTTTAAGTCAACAGGGACGTCTTATTTGAAAGCCATAAAAACTGGCCTTACAAAAAGGAACTCCATCCCTTTCCAGCAAATCAGTTTTTGAAAAACAGAAATGAACCTCTGCATCACTTGGAGGGGGAGAGAAATGAGACCTCCCCCCAAACCAGAAGTTTTACCAAAATGTTATTTTTCAGAATTTAAAAATAAAATATTTGTAAAATTTGTGATATTCCAAAATGGTCAAAAGTTAAAGTCCAAACGGTTCCCTCCATAAAATTACTTGTAAAACAAGTAATAATGGATAGAATGTAACACCCCACACACACTTGGGGATACAATGAAACATGTTACCAGCTCTATTCTTTTGCTTGTGCTGCAGGTAAAAATAGATCACACAAAGGCATCATTGGGAGATGGCCTTGGGAAGAAGTGAGAGATATTCCAAAAGTGGGTTCGATTGCCATTGACATTGCTGCTTAAGGGAGAGATTGTTTCCCCATGAGCCATGGCAATGTCATTTCTCTTATAAAACTGACAAGCAAACAAAGACAGTAATACTATCAAATTTCAGATGAGTTTTTTTCTTTAAGCTTAAATGAAGTTCAAATATGAGGAAATAATAAAGGCACAAGTGCAAATCCATCAAAAAATTTAATAAGCAAGTGACAAAATCCACATATGTATTTGAAAAGGATGACCTCTTTCACAATTTTTTTTTTTTTTTTTTACCTCTTTCACAATTTTCAATCAAAGACTTAAAACATCTCAAGCCAACCACAAAAAGGTCGGTGGAGAACCACACCATGCTCTATAAAGAAAGCATCCTATTGGGCACTATCGCCACTGTCTTCACTTCCTCTCAAAACATTTCAAATGAGTGGCCTTTATTTGAATTTCTTGGCAGTAAGCATCTATACTTGAAGTAATGGCAGCTTTGAGTTCAGTCCTGCAGGTTATGAGTAAAAACAAAACAAAACAAAAAAAGGAATGAATAAAGAAGAAAATAAATACAACTTAGGCTATAATATGGACTGTTGAGCATTTTTATTGTGCAATAAAATGGGTTCCTCCACCCCCTTCAAAATAGCTTTTCGTCAAAATTATAACTGCTTTGTTTTATTGAATTGCTGAAATTTAATGGTTTAATGGGTAGAGGCATGAAGGAAAGGCTGTAAAAATGTGAATAATGCTGCAGCACAGCCGTGCGGAATCTGGAACCCGCCTCCTTGTACAACTCTTGTTAAACACAGCATGATATGTATCTGCCATCGATTTAATATGTCTTAATTCAAATATAGCTCCCTGATCAATTTCTTTTTATGGAAGCCTTAAAAAAGAAAATACTTTTTAAGGAAATAACAGAGATTTGGGTAGTAACTGGGAAGAGGGGTATTTACAAAGTGAGTTTAATGAATATTTGCAGATTTATGACCACACTCGGACCCTAAAAAAGATAATTGACTCAGGTAAATCGACTTGAGATGCTAATTCTTAAAGGAAAGGACTGGAAGCAAAATTTCAATCAACACCAATAAGGCGCCAATAAACCTCCTGCCAATTAAACCTGAGAATAGGCCTAGCTAGATGATCATCAGGAAGGCTCACAGTGGATTTCCGGGATTGCCTTTCTTTATAAAAGAGCTTTTTATTTTGTAGACGCACTTTTTGTTATTGTGATGACCTGCCTGACCCCAGGTGCGCTGTTTCTTTTTCAAGCTTTTTGGGAACCAAATCAAACCCCCTTAAATGCTGAGTTTCTAAAGGCCCAATAACTGTGTCACACTTCCTAAATAAACACCAACAATTTCCAGGACGTTGAAGAAAATAATGTATTCATTTAAAAAGCAGGGGGCTATAAACATCCAAATGCCAGTTCTCTTTCTGTTGATTTAACCCCAAATTTCAATAGTGATGCTGTTCCTCAGGGCAGTGCCCCAGGCTCATACCCTTGTCTGAGCTTTTCGCAGCAGAGGTGCTTGTACCAGGCAGCGAGACAGACGTGCCCTTTTCAGAGTGGATGCAGGCTTTTGGAGCTGTTGACTTCTAGACCTCTGAGTTGCACCCAGAACTCTGCTCTCCCAGTCCTAAACAAAGAGAGGCTGAGGAGGTGAGAAGCACAGTAAATGTCCAGCTGGCTGATACCCAGCTGCCTCACTGAAGCTCAGTTGCCTGGAGGCGACGGAACTTGTCTCTGGGGATCCTTGGGCGCTTGGCTTCCAGCTGTGTGGAGGGAAGACTGCCTCTCCCTGGCTCCACGGTGCCCTTGGTTCCTCACTGGACACAGCCAAGTTTCCTGCGATGAGTGTGGGCAATTAATAAACTCTAAGGGAAGTGAATTGGACATTTCCTGGCTTTTGAGCCTTTGTTTGATTGTTTCTGCAGGCAGGGGGAGAGGGGCACTTGGGGACTGTGGGGTGGACAAGAAAAGAGGTGGAGGACGCACCCAGCCGCCCTTTATTGCCCCTGCGATTGCTTTACAACTCACTGGTCCTGCGTGATTTCTGAGAGAGCAGCCTCCTTGCAGAAAGACTGTGTCCTTGGCGAGTTTGAGACTGTGGGGGTAATTTTGGCTGTGCAGCTGTTCACGGGTGAGCAGGACACCTAGCACTACCACATGAGCCCAAGGTCCTGTGAAGCCCAACCCAGTGGAACCAATGGGTGCTTAGGGCCAGGGAGGCAGACTGCTGGCAGACACTGGGAAGATGGTGGTGGTCCACTCAGATATCTCTGTAAGTTGGGGCTTTCTGGGCAAAGGGGTGGGCAAAGCAGCATTTCAGTGGAAATCTGTCAGGTCCAGAATTAATGGGGATTTCAGGTTCAGGGCTTTTCCCAAATCAGATTCACCAGGAGCTGAGGGGCCAGGGTCCTCCAGAATTA
Organism: Dinomys branickii; assembly: GCA_004027595.1. Lineage (NCBI taxonomy): Eukaryota > Metazoa > Chordata > Mammalia > Rodentia > Dinomyidae > Dinomys > Dinomys branickii. Next base: position 26,959 of record PVLD010014445.1, on the reverse strand, counting down.
CCTCTCATAGCCTGGCCTGCCCTATTCAAATTGAGCATTGACTTCCCACCCTTCTACCCTGGACACTTGCGATCTGCCTTGCAGTGGGGACTGCATCTGGGCCCAGGGGCCTTATCGCTCTTCAATCACCTACAATTTACAGATCTCTGAGTGCTTCTCCAAGGGATGCATCTCTTTCTCACCCATCTGAGGTCCTGCTGAGTCTTCAGCATATGTGTAGGGGCTGGCTAAATGTATCCAAAAATGTACTTCGTGCTAAAGTTTATGATCCCTGTGACACGTGCAGAACATAATGAAGATAAGGCAGAAGTCAGGACTGAGATGTCAGATTCCAGTGGATTTTTATATTGTTGTTGTTTGGGTAGTCTAGAATTTGACCCCACCCTATGTCTACTTGATCCTTTGTTGGTTAAAAGCTGTTGAAAAATTGTTACCCTCTCTACTTCCGCACTACTAAAAAATATGTTGTATAAAATTGACCTGTCATCATACTCCCATTTGGTTATCAATCATTTTTACTCTGAGAGATGGAAGTTGTTGGAGAAAGGACTCTGACCTGCATTTGACCATCAGGATTGATAATTTCATGAGAAACACATCACTGTGCTCTAAAATATGCTCAGAAGCTCAAAACAATACCCATAAGGTTCCTTTAAGTGTTTAAGGTTCACATAACCACTGTACATTTATTTTTATTGACCTCAAGAAGTTATTCTCCCTACATGTCCTATCCTTTAGGGTATTTTAAAATAAGAGATAAAGGAGGAACAAGCAAGGTATGCAGTTTTTTAAGATCTCAAAATTGGGGGGAGGAGTCCCCCTACTCGACATCTCTTTCAGTATCTATACTTCAGTATTTGAAGAAGCTGTTAAGATAAATCAAATACTGACATGTTGATGGATTTACTTGTGTAAGCAATATGGTTGACATATGGCATTGTTATTTATGAATGACAGCATAAATTGTATTACAAAGTCTATTGCAATAATACTGCAGTTTATTGGAAAGCTGCTCGCCTGTCACCGGTATTCAACCTCCCTGGATGTAGTTTGCCTGGAAGCCCAGAGGATAACGGTCCTCAGAATAATTAAACACATTCATGTAAGCTAATGCCTCCTGGTTTTTTGTTTGTTTATATTTTTGTTTGGTTTTGCAGCAGTGGAAACACCCCCGTCGGCAACAAGGAGATAAGTAAGGAAAATTAATTCTCTTCCTTTTGCAAAACCACAACTACTGTAATCAATCCAGGGGCAAAAGCAGAGGTAGTTGATGAGTTCGGTTTTTTTCCTAAGAGTCCTTTTTGGCAAGCACGCCCATATTTGCATCCCTATCACTAACAGCTGGAGAGCACGTATTTTATATGGAGATTTTAAAAAAATGAGCCCAGTTACAGAATAGTAAATTTTAACTGTAGGAAGAAGTTCTCTTAGCAGACTGGAGAGGGCCTTATCTGATGGTATCTCCGTTCTCACTCCTCTTCTTAAAAATGGTATTTAAAAGTTACAACATTAGCTGAGAGTTTCACAATTTCCTCTCTTACATTACACTATTCTAAAGTCCTAACAAAGAACTTTTGTTCTAGGTGGGGTTTGCAGGGGGGGGGTCCCCCACTACATATGTGGTCTTTCATGGGTCAGGGGTCACCTAGCCCAGGAGTAGCTGAGACCATTGAATCAAAGGTGACCTGCAGCTTAATATCCTGTTGATTATCTTGCTGAATTTATGAGTCTGAGATGTAAATGATGGTGCTAGAATCCTGCAAACTTTTGTCTGAGCTATATACTGTTTATTCCGCACTTGTTTCTCTCATCTCTTCTTCCAACTCCTCCCCCACTTCCAACCCTTCCCTTAAGAAGAAAAAAAATTAAAAAGTCTGACTGGTGTGGTGCCAAGATAGTTTTGCTTTGGAATTTAACAGTGTAACAAATTTGTCCAGCAATGCACTAGAGAGAGAAGACAGAGAGAGAGAGTTGGTGAATATATATACACTGTATTTATGTGTATGCACACTAAATGTACATCCTACTACCAAAGCACTCAATCAGCACGGTTCACAGAGGCCCACACACCAAAAAGAGGTGGTCAGCCGATGAGCGTTCGGGTGTTAGGTGGGATTTTTTTTTTTAATGCACCAACAGATTCTCACCCGTGATGGGACTGCCTGTACTTGCCGAGAAATGAATGCTGGACTGCGGGCCCAGGAGCCGGGATCCTCACCAGCTGCAGGCTCGGGGTTTTCGGGGTGCAATCACCATTCGATTTTAAAAGAACATTTTTTGGAAACTTACAAAGAGCGAACGTTTGCCTGTTGGAGACAGCTGTGGATCCCGCAAGACAGACATCGTTCCAGAAACCTGTTGAAAAAGAGAAATTCACTTATATGATGTCTAACGCGGTTTGGCCGGTTTTCTCTGGTCAAGGAACCGTTTACTTTTGAGACAGTAACTCTGAAAGCCTTTGCAGCTTTTTTACCCCCTTGCGTTCTGCTCCTCTCTCTCCTTCCTTTAAATACTGTCGTGAAGGAAAGAGGTTTCGCGGTTTGCAGAGAAAGAAAGCACTTCTGAGAGGGGACGGAGACGTGACTTTGAACTTGGCTCAGCTCCTCTGTGTCCTGCAGTGAGAGAGAACTGGAGCCAGGAGGGCCCGGCCCGCGGGGTCTCCGGCGGGAATTAAGGCGTCTGCCCCACCGCCCGGCGGCGCGCGGCCCCGGAATCCAGCGCGGGCAAGCGCCCAGCCGCGCCGCCCCGAAATGCGGGCGCAGTAAAGGAGGAATCAAAGCGAAAGGAGAGAATGGGTCAAAGAGGAGAGGGAGGGAAGAGTGGGGAGGGGGTGAGAAAATGGGAAAGGAAGAAAATTTGGAAGTCTGATGATTTAAAAGAGGGAAGGGAAGTAAGGTCTTTGGATTGCAGGGCTGCTATTCTCACAACCAATGTCTAGGGAAATGATCTTTGAAATATTTTTGGACTATACCTTCCAAGTGCACTCTTTCACCTTTTTCCCAATATAAATTGGTGACTAAAATAAGCAAGTGTGAGACTGCACTGGGTATTTTTTTTAAAATGGATTTAGTGTAGCAGGGCAGTCGTCCTGCCTAGAGATTCTCCCTCTTTCTCCCCCCTTTCCTCTCTATCAGGCTAGCGGCCCAGCTTGAAAACTGCCTTGCGCCCCCTGTGTCCCTTAACAAGACTGGGTGGGCGAGGATTTCCAGCTTTCCGACAAGGTGCCACAGTTTCCCTTTTTCTTACCCCACCCCCACTGGCGCCTGGGGAGGGGGTGACAGAGGAGGGCCCAGGGCCCGGTGTGGAAGAAGATGCAGCCAGCTCCAGTCTGGATTGAGACGCCCCCTGACACTGGGAGAGGCTTTTAGAGCTGGCGAGAGAGCCCAGGTTCGGCCAGGAATAGTGAGCTAGATTATTCCCGCGTTTTTGTGGATTTAATTTTAACATAAAAATATTGAAGTGCATGTTATTTTTCCTGACTTTAATTTTATCTCTACTCCTAGAGATGTGTGAATAAAGGCAGGGGCCTCAGGCACTTCCCTTCACACCTCCGCTGTCTTTGGCCCGCAGTTCCCTCTCCGGTTACCTCGAGAGCGTCAGCTTCGGGCGGCGGAGCCGGGAATGTCCCAAGCGGCCAGGGCGGGGCCCGGGATGGAGCGGGAGCCGCAGGGCCGGGCGCCACCGAGCAGGCAGTTGTTTCGTGGCCGGCCCACTGCCCCCGGAGCACTTCTCACTCCTAGAGGAGTTATATTTACCTTCCAGACGGTTTAAACCCTAGAGTCTAGCGGTTTCTTCTCCCCAGGCCCTGAGTTTGACCGGAAGCCAAACTCAGGCCTGACTGCGCTGGGCGTCCGCACATGTACCGGTGCATCGTGGCAACAGCCCGAGCTACTGGGCATCCACCCTGACAGTGTTTTTAAACCGCTTCCAAACAACCCCTCCCTCGCTGGGGGCCGCTGCCCGGTGTTTACTGCTGTAATCGGAGCAGGGGGCGAGCGGCGGGGAAGTCAGCGCTCCCTGGGGCTGCTGTGTACCACCGCCCGGCGTGTGGGCGGTGTCTGAGTGAGCGTCCTGGGAGCGGGAGGAAGGGGTCAGCCTGGCTCTTGGACACCCCCACTCCTTCACCTGCGTGTTCAACGCCACAAGGTTTACCAAGGTGGTGGGGAGGAGTACGGACTGTGCCAGCCCGGCGAGAGATTGGCCCTCCGGCCGCTCCCAGTTGCTCGCTCGAGGCCCAAAACTTCCCCGCGCACAGGGCCCCTGCCGGGCGACTTGGCTGCTGGCCAAGTGTTAGGCTGCCAGTGTGCCTTGGCTCGGGGTCCCTGGGGTTTTCGGTGTCGTTTGGAGTGGTAGAGATCCTCGGGGAGTGGGTGACTACGTGGAAGGTCGTGGGTACGGGGTGCCGCCTCGCTCCACGCCGAGGCCAGGGCAAGGGAAACATGACCCGAGGCCTGGCCCGCGCAAGGCCCGCACGGCTCCCTGGGGTGCCGCGGCCGGCCGGGACGAGGAGTTACCGCGCCGGGCGCGCGAGCGAAGCACCGCAGGCTGGCAGCTTGGGCCTGCGGGCACGATCGGCGGCTGCCCGGCCAGCGCGGAGCTCCTAGGGTGGGGAAGGCGGGGCGGGCCGGCCGCGGGGCGTGAGCGCCGGATTGACGAGGCCGCTGCGGCCAATAGCTGGGCCTGGAGAGCTGGCGGGGCGGGAGCCGCCGTTAAAGGGGCGGTGTGAACGGGAGGCTCGGCCTGTAACGGGAGGGAGGGAGGTAGAGAGGAAAGCCGGGGCGGGAGGCGCGGGGCTGCGGGGGAGGGGAGAGGAAAAGGAGGAGACAAAAATTAAAAATAAAAGGCTGCTGCTGAGGCGGCGTCGCCCACCGAAATAAACAGGCGGCGGCGACTGCAGCCGAGAGTGGGAAGTCGCTGGCTTGGGCGTCCTAGCCGGGCCAGCCAACGGCTCCGGGTCCAGCGCCCAGCGCCGACGGGCTAGAGAAAGGGGGCGAGCTAAGGATCACTTTTTTATTGTTATTGTTTTTCAGCCCAACCTCCCCCTTTTCCCCTCCCCCTCCAAGCCTTCTCCCCTCCCATAGTCCCCTCCTCCCTCACCCCCCGCCTCCTTCTCCAGCACAATTTAAAGAAAGAGGGAGGCGCGCGGCTGCTTCCTTCATCTGGGGGAATTCGTGGCCACTGCAAGTTTACTACAGGCGCAGCCAATGCCAAACGCGGAGGACGAGGAGGGCTGAGCTCCGCAGTCGCGCAGCCGAACAATACCCGCAGCGTGCGGGGCGGCGCGGGCACGGCCGCGGGGGAGGCGGCCGCGGCCGCGCGAGCGATAGGTGCACCGGGCGCTCAGCCACCTCCTGCCGTCTCAGCGCCCCCGCCGCGGTCAGGTGGAGCCGTGCGCGCGCCGGCTTCGGGCGCCGAGAGCGGGGCTCGTCTTGGTCCTCTTCTCGCCCGCCCGCCAGTCTGCCTGCTCTGCCGGCGCTCGGCGTCCCCTCGGGCATCTTGGCCCTGCAGCTGCCGTGATTGCGTTCTGCGCGTGCCCTTCGGCGCGGCCGGGCCTGGAGTCTCGGGCTGGCGAGCGAGTGAGTGCGTGCGCGCGCGAGTGCGCGCAGGGGTGGGGGCTGCGGAGCGGCGCTCGTCCCCCGGCGGCCCCCCTCTCCGCACGGCTCCCCACACCTCCCCCCCGCTCCCTCCTCCCGCCCGCCCTCCCCTGCCCTGCCCGCCCGCCCCCGCCGCAGCTCCTTTAATACACTTTGGTTCTCCGCCTGGCTTTGGACTCTTCTCCTCCACCTCCTCCTCCTCCTCCTCCCGCGCCTCCTCCGCCGCCGCCTCCTCCTCTTCCTCTCCGCGCCTTCACTCGGTGCCTGGCCGCCCGAGGCAGATCCAGGCGGCGGCGGAGGCAGCGGGCGCAAGAGCGCCGCTCCCGGGGTTGAAGTCTCCACTGCTCCTGCCGCCTGAGTCCGAAATCCGGCGGCCTCCGGACACGCCGCGCGCGGATCAGGAGTAGGAGCCGAGGCGGCGCGGAACCTCAGGGCTCGCCGGAGCCGGCGGGGCGGGCGGGCGGGCGCGCTGGCCATGCTTCTGGACGCCGGGCCGCAGTTCCCGGCCATCGGGGTGGGCAGCTTCGCCCGCCACCATCACCATTCGGCCGCCGCGGCAGCAGCGGCGGCCGCGGAGATGCAAGACCGCGAACTGAGTCTGGCAGCGGCGCAGAACGGCTTCGTAGACTCAGCCGCTGCGCACATGGGAGCCTTCAAGCTCAACCCCGGCGCGCACGAGTTGTCCCCCGGCCAGAGCTCAGCCTTCACGTCGCAGGGCCCCGGCGCCTACCCGGGCTCCGCTGCGGCCGCCGCTGCAGCCGCTGCGCTCGGGCCCCACGCGGCGCACGTTGGCTCCTACTCCGGGCCGCCCTTCAACTCCACCCGAGACTTCTTGTTCCGCAGCCGCGGCTTCGGGGACTCCGCGCCGGGCGGCGGGCAACATGGGCTCTTCGGACCAGGCGCGGGCGGCCTTCACCACGCGCATTCGGACGCGCAAGGCCACCTTCTCTTCCCTGGGCTCCCAGAGCAGCACGGGCCTCACGGCTCGCAGAATGTGCTCAACGGGCAGATGCGCCTCGGGCTGCCAGGCGAGGTGTTCGGGCGCTCGGAGCAGTATCGCCAGGTGGCCAGCCCGAGGACCGACCCCTACTCTGCGGCTCAGCTCCATAACCAATACGGCCCCATGAATATGAACATGGGTATGAACATGGCAGCTGCCGCGGCCCACCATCACCACCACCACCACCACCCTGGTGCCTTTTTCCGCTACATGCGGCAGCAATGCATCAAGCAGGAGCTCATCTGCAAGTGGATCGACCCCGAGCAGCTGAGCAACCCCAAGAAGAGCTGCAACAAAACTTTCAGCACCATGCACGAGCTGGTGACCCATGTGTCCGTAGAGCACGTTGGGGGACCGGAACAGAGCAACCACGTCTGCTTCTGGGAGGAGTGTCCGCGCGAGGGCAAGCCCTTCAAGGCCAAATACAAACTGGTCAACCACATCCGCGTACATACGGGCGAGAAACCCTTCCCCTGCCCCTTCCCGGGCTGCGGCAAGGTCTTCGCGCGCTCCGAAAACCTTAAGATTCACAAGAGGACCCACACAGGTAACGGCGGGCACGGGTGCGCGAGAGCACTGCGTGCGTGTGTGTGTGTGTGTGTGTGTGTACGTCCCGACTCTGGGTGCCAATCTCCAGCGAGGGCCAGCGAGGGCGCTGAGTTGCGAGATGGTTTTGTGTGTGCAAGAGAGAGTCAGCGGCTTGTTTTTGTTGGACGATGAAAGAGTATTATAGGGCTGGGTTTTTCCATATGCGGAAATTGAGTTTTAAATGATCAGAGAAACATCAAATATATGCTAGGGTGTGATGCAATGGCTTCGTTTGCTCAGACCTTTGGTTAATGATTTCCGTTCTAAAGTGAACGAACAAAATAAAACTGTTCTGTAACTTGGTGCCCGGGAATAGAGCCTAGAGAGGATTTTGCCAGCTTGTGTGGATGTGCTTTTCGACTCCGGTTGTATGTCTATTTGAGTGGCTTGTGTGTTTTCCTACTTTTTTTTACTTAGGGACTAAGCGCCTTTCCTGGGACTGTTTCCCATTGAAGGAGCTTTGTGTTAGTCGAAGCTGTAAAGCACTTCTCATTTTTAAAGTGTTTTTAAAAATCTGTCTCGGGGTGGGTCGCGGGGGCTTCACGGTGGTTGTGTAGCAGTTTGAGAAATTCTCTAATGGACACAGGATTTGCGATTCCAAACTTGCATCCACAACCCGATTCGTGAAAGCCCCAGGCAGCGCGGCCCTGCGGGGGAATTGTGGGGGGGGGGGACGAACCGTGCCTCCTGCCTCATAGATTATTCATCTATGACCAGGTCTCAGCCAAAACCGTGCCAGACGATTTCCTAAAAGAAAGCCAAATGTTTTAGCAACTTCCCTCGTCAATATTTACTCCGACGTGGGGATGCGCCAGCGGCCTATTGTTCTCTTCTGGGAAGGGAGGGAGCCGAGGTGCGAGACGAGCTTTTAACAAGGTTTAAAATTTGAGAAATTTATTTGCATGAAATGCTTGCTTTCGAGTCCTCTGTCTGAGCGGATGTCTTTAAAAAAAACAGTTTAGGTGCTAATGGAATTTAACATTAAACGGCCCCCTTTCCAAGTGGATCGACGTTTGAGTTCTCACACCTCTAAATGACTCCAAGGGTTTGGAATTCTGGCAACAGGATGCGGGGACCGCCAGAAAATTAAACAGATTCTGAAAGGTTTTCCCAACTCCCTACCCCCCAGCTTCTGCCCCTCTCCATCATTAGAAAGCTGCCTCGTCTCTAATATTTATTTATCTTTTATTTCAACTTATTTTTAGAAGAGTGCAGGCGACTAGAATTGTGATTAATTCAATTTGCAGAATTTTGGATGAGAAATACTGGCTCAGTCTCTATCTACAGCTCGGGCCCCCCAAAAACACAGCAACTCCAAATGTAATTTTGCCTACTGGCCCCAGAGAGAAACCGACAGCAGTCCAGAAGCCTGTGTGATTTTTATAATGCCCCAAATATTTTGTCATAACAACAGCTTCTCTATGGCGAGAACAACTTGTTACGATGCTGCCAATCCAAGAAGCTTTGTATTAGAAAGACTGGCAGGGCTAGGAGTTAACCCAAATTCGTTGGAAATTTGCAGAGTCGGCGTCATTCAGGAAGAAAGTAAAATATGCAGTAAATGAACAGGACTGTCAGGTGGGAAGGAGGGTAATTTCATCTTGGTTCGGCCACCGAGGGGATGTGATTGGTTTAAGGGACTCGGGCAGGGCGCTCGGTTAGTCGCTGCAGCCCTTCAGCCGCACAGCGCCCCTGCCCCTGCGGAGGCCGGGTGACGAGAGAGGTTCAGGAGCCCATGTTTGCCTTCCACAGGGGAGAAGCCTTTCCAGTGTGAGTTCGAGGGCTGCGACCGGCGCTTCGCCAACAGCAGCGACAGGAAGAAACACATGCATGTCCACACCTCCGACAAGCCCTATCTCTGCAAGATGTGTGATAAGTCCTACACGCACCCGAGTTCTCTGCGCAAGCACATGAAGGTACCACCGCGGTGGCCGGGTGGAGGGCGAGGCCTGCCCGGTGCGCTGGCTCCTCACCGCCCGGGATAAACCCCGCCAGCCCGGGAGGGTCCCCGGGGGTCGGGGCGGCGGGGGACATTTCTGGGGTGCTCCCCTCTGGGGGAGCGGCCTCACAGCAGCTGCACTCACACCCAGTCCCCTCTGGTCCTCCCTTCCGGCTTTTGTCTTGCAGGTCCATGAGTCCTCCCCGCAGGGTTCCGAGTCCTCTCCGGCCGCCAGCTCTGGCTACGAGTCGTCCACACCCCCGGGCCTGGTGTCCCCCAGCACCGAGCCCCAGAGCAGCTCCAATTTGTCGCCTGCGGCAGCAGCGGCAGCAGCTGCGGCCGCGGTCTCTGCCGTGCACCGTGGCGGAGGCTCCGGCGCCAGCGGCTCGGGCGGCGGCTCGGGCAGCGGCGGGGGCGGCGGCGGGGCGGGAGGGGGCGGCGGCGGCGGCTCCGGCGCGGGCAGCGGCACGGCCGGGGCCCACAGCAGCCTGTCCTCAAACTTCAATGAATGGTACGTGTGAGGGCCCGGGTCCTTTCGCTCCCTTTCCCGCCCTCCTAGTCCCTGCCCCTTCTTCAGGCGCTGTGCCCAGAGTACCTTGTGATCATGTTGTTAAAATCCGATTTTTATGATGATGAAAATGATTTTACCAGCTGAAGGATTTTTAACACGTTTTTTCTTTTTTTTTTTTTTAAAGAAACAAAATCTAGGCATGAAAAGCAAAAAAAAAAAATCTCTTATGGAGTCTTTAAACATAAAAATATGACATAAAAATGAAAAAGATAAAAATTGACAAATATTCAACCAACCCCCCTGCCAAGCCCCGTGCTCACTTTCCTTCCTCCTCAGTCCCGAGTCTTCTGACAAACTGTGTACATAGTGGGACTCCTTCCTTCTCCGAGGTCATTTTAATGGGTTCTTGGTGTATAGAAGTTTGTCCATTTGTAAACTTTGGATTTCGTTCCTTGCTCTACCTCCCTCCCCTTCCCTTTTTTTCCCTTCCCCAAGTGACAGGCTTTTTCTCTTCTCTTTTTAGTTTATCTGGTTTGTTTTTTAAGTAATGTGGAAGAAAATGGTTCATTTTGTACTGTGGTATTGAATATTGTGTTCCTTTTTATAAGGCAACTTGATTGTAAACTTCATGCAACTATAGACTGGGGGAAAAAAAACCAAGCCGTGCCAAAGTCTCCCTCCGTTTCTTCAACACCAACCCGTAGCGCACACATACACACCACCACCAACGCTTGTGAATGTATTTTTCTGTTAGCTGGGTTTACATGTGATGTTTTAGTGCTTCTGCAAGTTCAGTTTGTTAGTTCCTGTATGAAAGATTGTGGGGGAAATATAAACGTCGTGCCGTTAGCTTTTTCCGTAATAAACCCTTCCTTCTGTAAATACCCGTTACCATATTTATCCATTTGTAATTAAATTATGGTATTAACTTGCTACAGAGGAAACAATATTTATAAAGAATGTTTCTTAACTATAAATATGTACAATTGTGGGGCATAAACTGTTTCAGATTTTTTATTTGAAGGTTTTAAGTGGTTTGATCATTTCTTGTGATATGTTTTGAGAGTAATGCATACAGAAATATAATAAAACGTGTTGAAACTGCATGAACATACTATTCTTTTTTCTAGCAAAGTTATTTTTAAACGTGGGGAGGAGCAGCCAGGGGGTGGACAAGGTTATGGATGGAAGCAGGAAGCACCACCATGCATTCTGAGGAGGAAAGTATATGCATAGAAGCCAGGCTAAACTGCCCCTTTGGCAGAAAGTCTCAAAATTATTTTCTACATCCTTTGTTTAGTAGCTGAGAGTGAATTAAATTTTTGGAAAGCCCCTGTGAGGAATGGCGGCAGGAACCTTCAGAGTTTCTAATGGGTCCATTATCGGAGGGAATGCCTTTCTTTCTTTCAGCTATTTGGACTGGATTTAAGAGCACTAAACATTTCCTTATTCTTTGTTTGCCCCCTTCCCTGCCCCCTTCCTTTCCCTCCCTCTGAAAAGCTGAGGTACAGTTATTTTTAATTGCACGTTTAAAACTGAGCTGAGTACTTTGTTTTTGAACTTGGCCCAATGATTATAGTTTAAAAGGGCCTGTTTCTTCCAGAAGTTTTTTTTTTTTTCCTTGAAATTTTATGCAGAGAGCTTGCTCAAGAAATGCTGCTTATCTTTAAGCAGTGCAGCTCTGCCCTAATCAGGGCATTCAAGAGAAGGTGATAGAGTACCTTTTAATTTTCTTTTGAGATCACCAGGCCACAAACGGTTGGTTCCAAAGGAAAGAGAAGCTTTGCAAGAATTAAGCAAAAAGACGAAGATACAAAGTTGCCAGGCACCAGCTTTTCTGGAAGGTTTGCAGCTTTATCTTCTGCCTTCGGAGTTGGCCGGAGTTTTCAGAAAAGATGCTCTCAGGAAGAAAGCAAACATTTAAGTAACCAAGGGGTAGGGATGGAAGAAATTATGTCTAAATCCCGGAGCCATTGAGACATCTACCTCACCTTCTCAATGGGTGTCCCTAGATCTTGGAGAGGCCCTGGGCGACTCCCATCTCTTCCCACAGGAGCGAAAAGGTGGGGGCCGTGGTGGTGGATGCAACACCCCTGTAGGGGCAAAGGGCTCTGCTAGCCGGGTCCAGAGCCCAGGGGATGCGGTGAGGATTTCCGTCTCCTTTCACTGCAGCCCTCGGCTGAGCCGCAGGCCAGCCAGGCAGGCAGGCCAGAGGGCGCTTGGGCAGAGCAAGGCAACCTCCCCAAAGCCAGACTACCTGTTCAGTGGGGAAGGAGAGGCTCCATCCATCCAGCCTGCAGTGTGAAATTCAGGGTGACAAACACCAATCTCGCGCTCTCCCCAGTGGCCCTTCCGAGCTGCCTGAGCTCCAACTTCTGAAGCAATCAACTCTCTATTAAAATCAAATTTATAACCCTAATAATATTAAGCAAAATTATTAAAATAATTGGCATATGTTACTGGTCCTTGGGAGAGTTCATTGAACACATTATAAGCTGTGAGGAAAATGGTTTAGGGTTTTCTCAAGTCCCATACCCCCAGGGGGTAGGGGAGAAAGGAACGAGTCTGATTAAATATTCATCATAACTCGGGGCCAGAATGGACCGTTCTCTTTCAAGTGTTTTCAACTTTATAATTTAGAAAGTGGGAATTGTTTAGTTTTGAGACACCTCTCAAATCTGAGAAGGGTGGGATGAGGTGTAGGGGGCAACTTTCCCATCACCTCAAGGTCTTGGAGTTTTTCTTCTGAGCTGAGGAAGAAGGAAGAGAAGGGGCCTTGGGGGTTCCATGGCTTTCTAGATCTGAAAGTCCGACGGCCATGTGGAAGGCTCCTTAGGTCGCTGGCGCTGATCTTAATTTTCAGCAGCAAAGTAAAATGTGAAGACGAACAAGGCAAAAAAGATCACAGCCTAAGATTGGTTTCTTAGTCTACCCTAGGATGTACGGAGCGAGTGGGAGTAGCTTTCCTGCAAAATGGCTCCCAGTTCCTCCGCCCTCTCATCCCCGGGCTTTGTCCAAACAAGTCACCAACCCGACGGTGTGGCCCAGTCTCCCTCTTTATCCCTTCTCTTCTGCGCTTCGAAGCTCGCGGACCGGATGAAGGGAGAGGGAGATGGCAAAAGTGTTGAGAGCATCAGAGGCGTCAGATCGCGCGCAGGTACTGGGAGCGCCAAGAGGCTGAGGGGCGCTCTGGCTCCCGAGCGCGGGGTGCAGCGGGGGTGCGTGCGTCCTCCCACCCTCCCCGAGCCCCCACGTCGAGACAGCCCTGAATGCTAACCTGCCCTTGCCTTGACTCCAGAGCCACAACACTGCCGCCCGTCCTCGCCTCCCTCAGGGACCCAGAGCTGCGGCGGCCGGAGGAGGACCGCGTCTGGCCGCCACCGCCGTCACCTTGAACTTCAGGACGCCCAAGCTTGCTCTCCGCGCGCTGAGCTCCATTCACCTCCGAGTAACTGCCCTCAACGGGAGAGTCGCTTTATCCAGAGGCAGCTGGAGCCCCCTTGGGAGGCCCATCATTATTATTATTAATTATCGTGATCCTCACTGCATTTTTAATGACCACGGCGATAACTGGCATTGGTATTAGCTTCTCCCAGTTCAGTGATGTCCTCCGAACTCCCAGCGGGAAGGAGGTCACTCCCAGAGCAGAGCCCGCGTCGGTTCTGCACCGAGCTTGGGCGAGGGGAGGCTGGCAGGGCTGAGCTTGGGCAGGACTCGAGTAAAGGAAATGCATCCCAGCCCCGCACACTCGTCCCACGCTGTCCCTGCCCCTTTCCTGTCCCGGGGCACCTTCTTCGCTCTTCTTCCACCCCACCCCCTAGCCCCTTTGTCTCTTTCTCCGACGGATGTTTTCAGTCTCAAGTGGTTTTATCTTCCTCGAAAACCCTGAGATCAAGGGCAGATCACAGGCTGAACCGGAGGCTCGAGTTTCCTTGGATTCTGCTAGTCTCCTGCATCCCTGGGGATTGGCTAGGAAGGCCTGGACCCTCAAAGCGACTAATCGTTTCCCTGAGTCGGAGGGGTTGGGGGAGGTATGTCCCAATAGGTCCTTTCTGGGCTTCCCAGGAGCATCAGAGACATGAGCAAGGACCCACAAAGCACCACTAGAGATTGAATCGTGCCTTTCCCTGTATCGTGTCACCAAATAACCCAAAGGGTGCACTAGGCCGTCTTCCAAGGACTAAGAAATGACAGCCTCAAAATAACACCACATCAAGAGTTGACTGAACTGTTGAATGCTTTTTTTTTTTTTTCTTACATAGACACGTGCCCCAGAAACAACCCTCAGGATCCAAAGAGGGAGTTCAGTACATACTTGTGGATTGATTGATTGTATAGTCTGATACCACTCTGGTACCAGTGGAACTTGGAGCTCCTCAGCCCACTGCTACCCCCAGCTGAACTCAATGAATGGTTTTTATTTTTAACTGGCAGCTCAGAAGTCGGCTAGAAAAAAAAAATGTCATTCTGCCTTTACCTCCCGAAATGCCCTCCACCTCTCATCCCACACCCAGATGATTGTCTTTAGGTTTTATTTTAGAGAAAAATCTCCTTTCCAGACTGGATCTAGGGATCAAAATAAACCCTCAGGCTTGTCCCACTGTGTGTCTTCCAAGGAAAAGGCAACTGTGTTGCTTTGAACCGGGTGTTACAAATGAGGATTCCTGTATTGTCCAACCATGGCAGCCCCCGCCCGAGTTCAAGGTCAAGGCTGTGCGGTGACTGGGACCAGAGCCTGCAGGCCCTGCCCTGCCCCTGAACTGCCAGGCTCTGGCTGGGACTCTGGGCAGGGTCCTCCCACTGCTGCCCCGCCTCTTCAAGGGACAGTCCTGGATCGCAGGGTGCCGAGGCCACTTTGTTGCCCTCCCACATTTTTTTTTTGTTGTTTCCTGGAGCCATTGCGCATTGTGGCGAGCAGTGCCACATTGCTTCACCTTCTCCTGCTCTAGTCGTGACCAGCATGCCCCTTGAGGGGGTTCATAGTGACCAACAGGCAGGGGCTGAGCATGCCCCCTTACGCACGTGCCCACTTACGTACACGTGCACACGCCACCCACACACTCCACACACAGACACGCTCCCTCCACCCCTCAACACATCCATCCACTCACGAATGAATGCTGACCTGTGGCTCCTGCATCTCCCAGCCACCAGCTTGTGGGGTGGGAAGGACCTGACCCTGAGGCACGACAGGAGGATTTCTGCAAGTGAACGTTCCCCCAACTCCTCTGTTTATTTATCTCCCTCGTCCCTTTCTGTCCTCCGCTGGTGCAGTGGGAGAGCCTGCCTAGCACTCTCCGCCCAACTTGGTCTCCAAGGGTCACAGTCGGCTGGAACTCCAGAGGCCTGGCCCTGGCCCGAACCTCAAGTCTCCAGCCTGGGTGGGATGGGGGTGCTACCTGCAGTTGGGGTCTCCCAGGCCCGTTCTCGAGGACTGCCAAGGGTGAGACTGTCCTGAGCACCCGCAGACCCTCCAGGTGTGTAGAGGGGCGCCTCCCTGGCCTCTCTGTTAATCCTGCAATGGGGAGAAACTGACTACCCCTGCTCCCCACGCACCTCCCGAAAGCTGCCCCAGCCCCTTCCTTCCCTAACCCCCGCCCCCAGCCGGTTTCCTCCATCCCAAAGACTAAGCCAGCGGCCCCGGGGAGCCGAACGCAGCGCCGCACAGCGCAGCTAGAGAATGTGGAGGGTAGGAATAGTAATAATGTCAAAGGTAATCATCGTAGTTAATGCTCCAAGACTGTACTGCTTCTCCGAGGCCCCCAGAGGCCTGGGGAGGCTCTTGACCGGATAACACCGGGAGCGGGCGTGGGGATCCACTTTCCGAGGGACCCAGGTTGCCCTGGCAAAAACCCCTAGTACTCTGGTCTGGAACCAGGCCGAGCCCAACCCGGACTGGCAGCCGTGGCGCTGGAGCCTCTTGCTTCAGGCAACGCTTTTTTCCCCACTCCTCGGCCCACTGGGGCCACAGCGGTTAGCGTGGCTGAGTGTGGTTTCCCGAAACTCTCCGAAGTCGGTGGGGTGTGCGCGCCCGCGGGTCTCAGTCCTCCCTCCCTGGCCGTGTCCGCCGCCTGCTCCGCGCCAGCCGGAGAATGATGCGGTCAACGAGTGCGGGCACCGAGTCGGCCGGGGACTCAAGGATGCTCTGACCTGGAGGGAGGGCGCGAAAGGTCAGGCTCACGCAGGGTCCTACTTGGGCTCCTCCCAGGCCCACGCTGCTCGGATATTGATCCTGGGAGAAAGATACGCAGAAAAGCAGGATGTTCGGTCATGAATACTAATGAGCCAGGGCAGAGGCTTTAATTGCTGTGGACTTCCTTTTTCCAGTTAATTTTTATTGCAAACTTCGCTGGAGTCAACCTTCCCAGCTTCGTTCTGCCTGTTCTCACCCCTCGCTCCTCCTTATATTTTCCTGTGCGATGCTCGGGCAAAAGACACCGGTGTTACCTTGACTTTCTCCCCTCGCGGTGCCCGTGTGAGCGCAAGAATCCCCAGCCCACGTTCTCGGAGTGGCTCTGCTCACTAATTCTGGAAATGTAGGGGATCCTATAAAATAAATTGTTTCAGTGTGGCTTTGGCGTGTCTGCTTCTTGACTTCCTCACCCTTATTGTTTCAAAGACTTGCTGTGTCCTTGGCCTTTAAACTTCCTTCTGACAACTGCGTCTTTACCCTGGCCCAGACCAAGGGACTGCAGCAACTTTCTACTCCAAATGGGTGCATGCTATCCCCAAACGTTCTCATTTTTCAAGTCTCCAGGATTTGGCACTAGCTTTACCAACCGCAGGGTCTTTAAGTGTTTCAAACTAGCCTTGAATTCTTAGGCAAGCTAATACACTCATTCACGTAAATTTGGTGTTTTCTTTGGTACCGAGAAGCAACACAAATACAAAACAGGAACCTAAGGGAATTTTCAGAAAGATTTCTCCCCCCCCCCCCCCCCCCCCCCC
>PVLD010014445.1:0-10279 GCA_004027595.1 Dinomys branickii | reverse complement strand
CCCATGCCAGGGAAAAAAAGTTGCTGTTCTAGAGTGATTTTTAGTATTATTTGGATCCTTCAAGTTTTGGACAAAATAAGCCCATATTTCATATCCATTGCCAATAGATCCCAGTATTGGAAGTCTCCTGAGAGTTCTGTTTCTCTTACACTTCTCACTCCAAACTTTTTTTTCTTCATAGGATGATTTATTATGTAGGTAATTTTAGGGGATACAGTTTACAGCTTGAATTATTAGACTGAACACCTCTGGCTGACACCACGACGTCTTTTTTTTTCTGCCTGCAGCTGTGAGTCACAACCCCATTTTCATGCCCAAGCGCTGCACATTCCTTCACAATGTATACTTCCTTCTTGCAAAGATCAAACATGCTTTGGTCAAAGTGTTTATTTTAAAATGCAGGAAAATTAAAACTAAACACAGCTCTACTGAAAAATCCCCAAATGTATCATATTTTCCTCCTCTTGAGCCCACAAAAAAAGTAACAAATTGAACTATTTTCTGGAATAAAATTTTAAATAGAAGAACACACAGGCATAGACAGAGACAGGTTTGATTTTATTGTTGAAACACACCAGAAAACCTCCCACTTTAGTTCATATCCAGATGCTAGTTTGGATGTCTTTACTCTTAACCATAAAAATATCCCGAGCCAGAAAATAGTAACAACGTATCATTAAAAGGATGTTGACAGGCATCTAGTTTATTTACCAACCTACACAGTCCTCATTCTTGGTTCATTTAAAAAGAAAACTTTAGCCTTTTTCTTTTACTTATCTTTTCCAGAATGTAACTTTAAGGGGAAAAAGATATTTTGAAATATTTATCCAATGGAAAACAAAAAAGTGTTAGAAATGAGTTAACAATTCCCAAACATCTTTGTAGGTCTTTGTGTGAAGTGTTTCTGCTCTCCTTTCAAATTAAGGTAAAAAAATTACAACTTAGAATCACACCTTCTAGGCACCTACATCCTGCAAAGGAGGTTTTAACTGTGATTTTTTGGGGGACAAGCCTTGTGCAGTCTTCTAGCTATCTGGTTGCTTTCCTCAAGTTTCTCTGCTCTCATGTGAAAGAGACATAGCCCTCAGCCAGCTCCTCTCTCAAGTAATTTACTCAGCTTGCCTAGCCACACAGTTCTTTAACTGTACAGAAACTGTTGGGCTGTTTTTAATCAAGTTTGGAAGCTGAATCTTTTCCCTCTTGATGACTGTGCCCAGGGGTGGATCTAGCAGAATGTCTGCACTGTGGGCAGAGGGCTCAGCCGTCCGTTTTTCAGAGAGAACACCAGAGAATGGCATTGAAATAATTGCATGCAGCAGAAATGTTGAAAACATATTAGCTTCTTTTTCATCCCACACTTTTGAGCTAAAAAATAAAAGAAGCCAAAAAGATACTCATTACCTCACCAAAGACCGACCAAGAAATTGTAAAAAAGGCTTGATGCTTTGAAAATGTACTTTACAAAATCTTTCAAATTAGAGGCTGCTTAGAATCAACAGCAGTAAAGAAATTTTTAGGACTTGATTGATCAGAACTTTCTAGATATTAGTGATAAGAGATTAACATATCTGAAATTTCTTTCTAGGAAAAAATAGAGGGAATATAGAAAATCATCTTTATTTGATACCCTTCCTCCTGTCTTTCAAGGGAGACAAATTATACTGTATACTATTTAGACTTCTTACTTTAAATAAATAAAAACATTTAACTTTTATATACTATTAAAGATTCTTTGTAATGGTGGAGAGTCAAGGATTTTGAAGACCAAGAACAAAACAAAGAATCAGATTACACTCTTCCTCTAAAATATATTTCTCCTTTGCTGAGCTTTCAAATGATCTGCTTAGTGAACCTTTGTTTATTTGGAAAATGTCTTTGAATTAAAATTCATTGAATATTCTTCCCTAGGTGGCTTAACTTCAGACATACAAATATTTCAATAAGTTCTAAATGGAAACAAAAATATTTTGTAAACCCTCAGCCAATATTTCTTACTATAGTCACACCAGCTTATTGTGAACTTCCTTTCAAATATTTGGGAGATTATCACGTACCTAAACATTCTCACTTTGATGTCAACTTTTCTGTCAAGCTTATACATTTGAGAACCTAATTTTATGCAATTTGGACTTTATAATTTTATTTCTATTTTTAATTCCAAATGAATTAATTTAAAAACCAGATTTTGCTCTAGAGGGAAGATATCACTGAAAAGTCTTAAAGTATGAATTAAATGTATCTCAACTACCTTCCATGTACACACACATACTTTCTTAGAAACTATTTGCACTGAAGAGAGCAGTCTTATTAACCATCTGACTTCAAATTGCCTTTCTAAAAGAGTCTAACAGCTATTTTATAATATGGCAAAATTATCATCTAAAGTTTCAGGATGACATTTTTCTAAATCTTCATGTGATAATTTACTAATTTAAAAAACAAGTGATTAATTTTATTGGACAAAATATTGCCTCACCTATTGTTAACACAGACATTTCACATAAGGTGCTATTTTAATTTAAGCAAGTTCTCTTTTTTCTACGATTGTGTTCAACTGTAGACAATCTGTTATTCTCTTCTGCCCCCAAATTCTTGCACTTGAAAACTGAATGTTGGGCGCTCAGGTTGGAAACCAAATCAAGTGCCTTGAGTGGAAGCAAATATGCCTCCCTCTGACAGATGCTACTTTGGGTGTCCTTTCTGCTAAGCAACCTCAGAGCTAAATTGGCCTCATCACTGGTCTCTTTTTTCCCTAATGTTTGTGGTCCAAGTGGCAGCCGTCCCTGCAACAGACCACAGGCTCTGTCGGGTACGGGACTATCACTTTTTTTCCCTTCAAGTTTCACTTTGTGTTTAAAATGCCATAAATAAGTTTTAAAATCATTTTTAAGAAAGCACTTTCAAGAAGCATTTCCTTTCGCACTGCCAGACAGCGCTGCTCCCCTACCTCTTGGCTGGAACCCTTGCTTTCGATTTGTTTGTTTCACGCATTTCCCTAAAGACCCAGGCTCCTTGTGCTGTTTAATTCTGGTTTAAAATGCATCGCTTCTGTCCTGAATCTTTCTCTGAAACAAATTGCTATCGAAAGTATACCAGATTCGTTCCAAATACGGGATTTGGATCAATATCCCCATGCTACAAAATTTTTTAAAATTTTTTTTTTTTTTTGCAGCTGAAGTCCACACATTTTCAATTGCTGTAGGATTGTCTGCATTTCTCATAAAAAGCGATTACTCTCTGCTTAGATTTTCCTTTATTATTCTTTTTAGACCGTGTATCATTTCCTAACTGGTATGTGTTCTTCTGTCCAGCTCTTGATGATCTAGTTGAATTTTAGACATTGTGCCAAGAAGTGTATTTGAAGCAGATCAGTACGGATGATACAAATGCGTCTTGTTAGACCTGATGGATGCTATTTTTCTTTTAATAGGTTTGTAGCAAACTAACACAATAACACAATGTATTCCTTTTCAAGGTACATTGTTGAAACAGGTCTATTAAGAGCGCGTTGAGCTATTTCTCGCTTCTATTGAACAGTCTGTTGCTCAAACACAACAGCCAACAAATGCCAGCTGCCTCAACAAAAGTAGAAACCTAACCCTTTTATGTAATGTTCTACCAGAAAGGGTAGCACTGTTTAATTAAAAACATTGATGATTCAGTGAAACAATGGAAACTCAAGTTCAAGTGGTGCTCTATTGATTTAAGATGATTTTTACTAGCAATGGGTATAATTCAAACTCCCCCCCCCCTCCACCCTCAGCTCTCTCTTGTGTAAAGGGGTTCCTTCTTGGGGCATTATTTGGGTGAATAGGAAAAGACAGAGATGGCTATTGCCTTAGAAACCTGATTAACGCACATTGCTTTGACGGTAAGGTGTTTAATTTATAAGTGCACCCCATATTTTTTGTCAGTTTATTCGCGGTGGGGAAGCTTTGAAAGTAGCTCCTCTCAGCAGGTTAAAAAGTGAAGTCTGCGTCCTGGCATTTAAATGTCTTTGTTATTGTGTCAAGCAAGTTGTTGAAAACTGCATGCCCGGAATATTAAGGTTGGGTAGCTAGAGGGGTCAAGTTGTGTGTGTGTGTGTGTGTGTGTGTGTGTGTGTGTGCACGCGCGCCCCTGGGCGCAGAGCTGTGTGTGCGAAGACAATTATTTTCATCAGCTGCTGTCTAGCCCGCGCCCGACTCTCCTCTTTGCAGAACCGACGGCCTCCGGGCTTTCAACTCTGGAAGTGAAGCAGGACGAATTCCTTCATGGACCCCCTCCTTGGGAGCTTCGAACTCTCCCTGCCCTGAGGAACGGGCTCGATCCAGGGGACCCAAGTAGTCCCCTGACACGGGAGCACTCGAGGGCTGCGAGGTTCCGGCTTGCACTAGATCGCCGAGACCCCCGCGGGGCTGGCCCGGGTTCCGCGCTGCCCGGGGCTCTGCTCTGAGAGGGAAGGCGAAGGCCGGGTCAAGGTGGGCGGGGACAGGTGCTTCCTTGGCCGCCGGCTGCCAAGCCGCGGTCCTCAAGAGGAGCCGCGTTTCTCCCGCCCTGGGTCGGCAGCCCAGGCTTCACAATTCCCTGTGACAACTCTGCTCCTCCTGCAAAACAAACGTAAAGGGGGCCCCCGAAGTCCGCGAGGAGGGTCCCCTGGAGACCTAGCGGGGCCCTTACCCCGCGGGGGCCCTCCTGCGCCCGCCCAGGCTGGGCCAAGGAACTGCACGAAGGGCACTGGCCTCCCACCAGCCTTTTCAGCAGCTGTGCAAGACCACAGGGTGTGAAGACCAGGCATCCTGGGGTTTCGCTTGCTTCCCTGGGCAGCGGCCCAGGCCTGGCCTGTGGCCTCGAACCTGCTTCCTCCAGGCCGCCGTAGGCCTCACGGGCTGCACTTCTCTCTCTCCCGGCATCCTTTGCGCCCAGTAGGTCGCGGGCATAGCCGAGCAGCAGACCTCTGGAGCTCAAGCCTGACCTCGAAGCGCTCTCCACAGCTGCGGGCCGCAATGGGCTCCTAAAAAGGAGAGGCCGAGGTGCAGGTGAGAAAGAGGCCTGAGCCATAGCTGCCCTGGGGATGAAGCCTAAGGAGAAGGCCCCCAGAAAGGGATGCAGAGAGGGTAAGGTCCACATGGGTCCCTCAGGCCCAGAGTGAATTATTTAAGCTGTTCCTGGTGTTTAAAGAGGGTTTTCTAGTTTTTAAAGAATGTTGTAAAAAAATATCAACCCTTGTTAACTCCCTCATTACATGCTTTTTTCCCCCTCTGCTGAACAAGACTTATTTCCTGAGACTGAGGCTATGAAAGTGTTTAAACATGTGTCAAGTGTCTTATAAATAATACAAATTCATAAAGAAGAGGAGGAAATTTTAACATACCTGAAAGACTTGGCATAGCTGCCTCTCTCTGTGAGGTTATTTTTGGCTGTGGACTTGAAGTAAGGCAACTGACATCATGGCGCCTCGTGGAGCTCTTTCCTTTGCTTGGCTCTCTTCCTGGGAGCTGTCCGGAGTCATCACTGCCTGGAAATGCCTGGTAGAAGCACTTGTCCAATCCATGGAAGAAGTTCAAGTGTTCCGCAGTCTGTGTAATATAGGGCTTATATAATATAGGGCTTGGGAGTCGTCTCTCATTTCCTATCAACTCTTACCCCTTTTCCCATTTTTCCTTTTTGCTCTTTCTCCCTCAGAGTATCGAGTCTGTTGTGGTGACTTTATGATGACTTTATCCTTGTTACATAACAGTGTTGTTTTGTTGCCAAAAAGACAGTAGGAGAGATGAGGTTTGGCCTTTGGTTTGGGATCTGCTTTACCAAACCTTTTAAGTTTTTGTATTCGTTCCTTTACCTAGAAGAGCTTTTAAAAATGTTTTCCTGGCATATTTTGAGAACTGAGGAAGGTAGGTACGAAGTATAATTTTACAGTAAAAGTATATATATTCATGTTCATATATATATATATATATATATATATATATATAAAACTTCTCTATAGGAATTAAGTAACTTTAGCATTGTTATACCTTCTACAAGCAAAAAAGTAACACCAGACTTTAGTTTCCTTTCTTTCTTTTTTTTTTTTTGAGACAAGATCTTGCCAAGTAGTGCAGGCTGGCCTTGAACTCACTTGTGTAGCCCAGCTGGCCTGAGTGCTGGATTACAGGCATGTGCCACCATGCCTGGCACACTTTAGTTTCTTAAATGACATTTTTTCATATTGGTTGTCATTTGGAGAAAGGTTTCTCTGGCCATTATATTTCTAGTTCTTTCAAAATGTCTAAACTAGAGGAAAATGTAGGAATTTTCAGTGATTCATCAAATATTTTCATAAAGTCAGAAGTATCTTAATTTTAAAAGATTATACTCAGAGAGTATAATTATTCTCAATGTAGCAAATTAACAAGCACTGACTGTATTATAGATTTGAGGAGTAGGTTATAAATTCACCACTTACTTTTTTTTTTGCGGTAGGGTTTTACTGTGTATTCGGCTGGCCTTAAACTCCCTTTGTAGCCTAGACTGGCCTCAAACTCACAATCCTGACCTGTTGGAGAAATTTGATTCTGTTCTTGTACAGCTTGGTTTGTGAGCAGAGTCATGAAAAGAATTAGGTGTATAATAGTATACTGTGAGTAAATGAGGTGGCGCATGCCTATAATCTTAGTTCCTCAGGAGGCTGAGGCAAGTTTGAGGCCAGCCTGGGCAACATAGCAAGACATCGTCTCAGAGTGAAGAAAAAGAGAAAGGATGTGGATCAATACTAAGGTACTTTCCTCGCATGCAACTTCATGTTGGATTCATTCCCTAGCAAACAAACAAAAAATATTATACTACATTTTGGATGTCTTCTCCCGTTATTTACTGTACCTTCTTTTGTAGGTTTTGCCATTCACCATAGTTTCCTTGTTGGTACCACACTGTAGTTCTGCTAAATGTTGCCCCTATTGGTAAGCATCTCCTCTTTGTGTGTGTGTTGCTGTTTTTTTTATGGATGCAGTTGATGATCAATGTATTGGTAAACTGGAGATGCCAAAGCTTTGTTTGTTGTTGATTGTGATGTATTCTGTCCTAGGGTTCCAAAATGGTCTGTAATGTACTGTTGCCGGTTTTCATATGAACAGTATTTTCATTTTTATTTGTAGTCCTCTCTTCTGTTAAACCCAGATTTAAATCCAAAGTGGTCAGAGTGTGCTCGCCTTGGCAGCACATATACAAAGCGGTCAGAGTGAAAGGTAATTCTTAGTGTCTGGAACTTTCACTGTAGTATATTAAAAATTACTCATCTAAGTGCAAAGGCTCTATATTTCTAGACTTTTTTCTTGGCTTAACGTGATGTGCTTACCCCTGGGAGGTCTTTCAGTCTCCCATGTAAATACATTCCAGGTGATTAACTTCCTGTCCTTTCAGCTGGGCATGGTGATACACACCTATAATCCTAAAATTCCATTGGCTGAGGCAGGAAGATCATTGCAAGAGAGGCCAACCTAGACTGCATAGTGAATTCAAGTATAGGCTGAAGTACATAGTGAGACCCTTGTCTCAAAAAAAGCCCAAAACAAAACAAAACAAACAAAAGAAACATGGTACTTTTCTGTAGGATAACACATATTGCACTTAGCATAGTGTCGGGTAGGTTATTCTCGATAATAGGGTAAAGGCAGGTATGGAAAATAATTAAATAATATAAAGTAAGCAGCTAAGTAATACATAATATAGTGAGTACCTTAGGGTGGGGGATGTGGCTCAGTGGTAGAGCTTTTGCCTTGCATGCATAAGACCCTGAGTTTGATCCCCAGCACCACAAAAAGCGAAAAGCAAAAAACAAAACACTAGTAAGTGCCTTACAAGAAAATATTGGCCGGGTGTGGCAGCGCACACCTGTAATCCCAGCACTTGGGAGGCTGAGTTAGGATTGTTGTGAATTCGAGACCAGCCTGGGATACAAAGTGAACTCAAGGCCAGCCTGAACTAAATAGCGAGACCCTGTCTCAAAAAGACAAAAAAAAAGAAAATATCAATGAATCGATAACATCAGAAAGCAAAAAAGATTATGTATAAGGAGAAAACATCTAGGTTAGCAGCATTCTTTTTTTTTTTTTTTTGCGGTACTGGGGATCAAACTCAGGACCTTGTGCTTGCTGGGCAGGCGCTTATTCCACTGAGCGATATCCCCAGCCTAGCAGCATTCTTAACATTTAGGTTATCAGGGGCTGGGGATATAGCTCAGTGGAATAAGCACTTGCCTAGCAAGCGCAGGGTCCTGAGTTCGATCCCCAGTACCGCAAAAAAAAAAAAAAACATTTAGGTTATCAGCATATATGTCTTTTCAATAGACATGTATAAATACAAAGAAATGATATTTTGAAAGGATGGAAAGAATATAACTGGAATTCAAAATGCCATACCCAGCCAGCTAAATCACTATTAAAAAATTAAAAGCTATTTTGACCCAAAAGTGGGAATTTACTTTTCCCATGCCACTGATAATATAAAAGGTCTAGAACATACAGGAGGAAGAAATCTATTAAATACAAGGGGAGAATGAAACACAAGAAGCAATGTTTTTAAAAAAAGCAGTGTTGTAGCCATTGGTTGAGTATGCCCATAATCCCAGCACTCTGGAAGGCTGAAGCAGGAGGATCTAAAGTTTGAGCCACAGCTGGACAATTTACCAAGACCCTGTCTCAAAATAAAGAATAATAGAAAAATATAGAGATGTAGTTCAGAACGAGGGCTCTGTGTTTGATACCCAGTACTGAAAAAAAAGTTCCGCAAAGAATTTGATTGCTAACGTGGAAATATTGAAGCAATTATTGCACATATAAAATAATGACTGAAGCAGGACATGTTGGTGATGCCTATAATTTTCAGCACTTGGGAGGCTGAGGCAGGAAGACAGGAGGACCACCATGAGTTCAAGGCCATCCTAGACTACATTAGTGAGTTCAAGACCAGTGTGAACTATATAGCCTGTCTCAAAAAAAAAAAGAGAGAATGATTTAATTAGAGTGTTTAAAAAAGATACGGGGGGGGGTAGGGATGTGTGGTTATAACCATGTAGAAATAAAAGGTAGTGACCACAATAGCACAATACACAGGAAGAGGAAAATGGAAGTATGCTATTTTAGGGTTCCTTTCTTTTTTAGAAGGAACCATCCGATGGTTCCCCTTTTTTTTTTTTTTTTTTTTTTTTTCCGGGACCGGGGATCGAACTCAGGGCCCTAGTGCTCAGCGGCAAGCACTTAGCCCACTGAGCTGTACCTCCAGCCCTAGGGTTCCTTTCTTATTATAAAGTGGTTCAATATTCCTGGTAGATTGTTTAAGAATGCAGAGTTATCACTAGAGTAACTAAAGTAAAAGGAAACACACAGAGATATATACTCCCAGTTCTAAGTTGCAAATTTGATGTCTTGTAAAATAGACACATTTCTTCCTGTTTTTCCTTATTCTTTTATTGAGGATTGAACCCAAGGGCACTGTGCTACTATGTATTGAGCTGCATCTCCAACCGTTTTTATATTTCATTTTGAGACAGGGTCTTGCTGAATAACTTAGATTGGCTTCAAACTTGTGAGCCTCCTGTGTCAGCCTCCTAACTAGCTGGGGTTTTAGGCATGCACCACCCCGCTGGGCTGGACATACTTCTTGAAAAACAGAAAGGCCGAAAGTGATAGGAGTTAAAAAGTTAGTAGCTCTATATTTAGTAAAGAATTTAGTAAATACAAATCTATTTCAATAGAAGCAGAAAAAGTACTTAACAAAACTGACTCTCAGCAAACTAAGAATAGGGCATCTTCAACCAATTAAAGAATAGCTACAAAATCCAGAACTAACATAATTTTTTTTTAACATAATTTTCAATGGTGAAAGACTTAATATCTCCTTCTTAAAATTGGGAACATGATAAGGATGTTAGCTCTCATCACTCTTTTTGAACATTGTTCTGAAGTTCCTAGTTTTGTAGCCAATGCAATAAGTCAAGAAAAAAAGGCATAAAGATTGGTAAAGAATAAATAAAACTTACATGTTCATGAGGAAATAGCTAATATCATAGAAGTTCATTTCTTTTTTATGTAGGAAGGTAGATGAATTTTGCTCCATGGAGAGGAGATAGAGAGGGAGGAGGTTGCCGCTCCAAGCACACCCCTGGCCCACGCCCTCGTTTCGGCATTCGTAGCTTCAGCTTCGGAGACCCATTGCCCAGCTGCAAGGGGTGGGGAACGGTAATGCTGGAGCCACAAGGTCTGGACCCGCCCCCACCCATAGCACGACGACAGGGTGGAGCCGGGCGGTCCGCTGTGAGCAT